>JAQZBX010077520.1:0-14264 GCA_029593785.1 Cabassous unicinctus
ATCCTAACCTAGAAATCAGGATACAGGAAATCAAGAAATGGCAGTCTTTAAAAATCAGTAAATGCATAAATTTATTTTTCATTTTCTACCCTTACTCTCCTGACCTATAGTAATTACAACACTCATGATATAATAGAATCTAAACAAATATAAATATTTCCTATGAAATTGAATGTTGAACAAGCTTTTAATCATTGAGCTGCATTTATTGTATTTCTTAAAATATACCTAAAACTAAGCTTAGATACATCCAGTGATTATATTCCTATTTTCCACAATATAAAATATTAAAGCAGACAGGCCCTCTGAGAAAGTTTTTATATTGACCAGAGGATTCTATCATTACACAGCTGCTGCAGAATCTCTTCATGTTCCAGGGAACAAGGATGTCCTCATTTTTCCATCTGTAGCAATATGACCTAGAAATTGCCTCTGTAACAAAAGTTAATGAGTAGTTCTGAGGATCATCTGAGATTTTATTCCAAATGAGACAAATGATTTTTCCTCAAAATTCTTTGATTTTCGGTACTTTATAGGAAATGTAGGTGAATTCTATCACTCAGACTTTGTGACATTGCCCATAAAATTACATTTGATTTAGATGGGAGTGTGTATCTCGAGTTCCCTTCTTTTCACTCTAGTTAACTTGCTCACCTGCACACAGAATCTATGAAACACATTTCAGTTGACAATACACCTACCCACAGCATCCTTTCACCATTTAGCATGAATTCCAATATTTAGTGAAGGGTTCACATTCTGGCCAAGTCTCTTTCCTACATGCTATTCTAGGTTGCAGAAATCTCCTTATTCATAAATAATTAGGCTAACTATAATGTATTAAATTGTTCTTGTCTTGAAGTAGTTCAACGTGTAAAGAAATCTTATTTCAATATTATAGTTTATTGCTAAAACTAGTTATGTTGAAGTAGAATTTAAGTACTATTTAATTTTCATTTATCAGAAACTTAGAATTAAGGATTTATATTTTACATGTTTAGAATATGTATTTAATTAATATTTTCTTTATTTAAAATCCCTTGTCTTTACAAATATATATATATATTTTTCTTTTTTTTTATTGTGGGTAAAAATCAAATTTTTCACAAGACAAACCAATATTTGTAAAATGATATATAGATATATATGCATACATGTGCATTTGCTTACATAAATGTTATTTTTTTTCATATATATTTTAAAAGATGCTTAGATTACATAAATGTTACACAAAAGTTAAAGGGATTCCCATGATCTCCACCTCCCATACCTCCCATAACATCTCACATAAACATCTTTCATTAGTGTGGCACATCACCTGCAATGGATATACACATCCTGGGGCTTTGCTACTAAGCATAGACCACAGTTCACATCGTAGACCACACTCTCCCACACAGTTCTACATGGTGTACGCTGATGTAAAATGGCCTATATTCATCGCCACAACATCACTCAGGACAATCCCCAAGTCCTGAAAAAGCCCCTGTATTACAACTGGCCTTCCTTTCCCTACCCCGAAGGCATATATTTTTCAAATTTTGTGATGATTTTTATATATAATAATAAAAATGCTGTATTGTTTACTTTGGTTTTGTTCAGATGAAATTCTAGTTTATTGCAAAATATTTTGTGCAAATTGGTTTCTATAATATTCTTTCTATTAGGTGCTTTCTTCTAATATTTTCAATTTCTAAATTACCTGAATTATATTAAGCAGATAACTTTTTAACTATGAAAACATTACTCAGTGTTTAAAGTGAATACAAATGACCTATAGTGCATGTTACTGAATTAACCCAGATTTACATCTGTTGGTTTTTTTAAATATTTTTAAATGTTTGCTTTATCAGAATCATGCATAGGCCTTGATCATTAATGTCTCCTTTCTATCTCTTCCACCTCTTCAGGTTGCATCTTACTCCTCATTCTATAAAAATTCTCAAGTTTAATTATGCTAATTTACCACACATCTTCTCCTTCAAAAGTCACCATGATGGTCAAATGAATAGTTATGGCCACACAGAGAGTTTGGTGTTTTTCCTCTATGCGTTATTACTTTAGGGATCTTTAGGAATAATTTACTTCACAATTTTGAAATGTGGACAATAGCATAATGAGAGGAATTGCTAATTCCTTGCCTATTTTTCAAAAGATGATATATAGTAATATATTAAAATGATCACCATAAAACATGGCTGCTTCATTATATCCAGCAAATAAATACCAGGAATTGCTCATTGTAAAAACTTAGCTGGAAATCTTTACATTTCCATTGATGTTTTAATACTGATTTTTATTTACTTTGATAGAGTTCCATGAAATGCCATCATAACTCTTTTTTTTTTTTGCCTGTATATTTCTTAGCTCTCCTTTTAAATCTGGCTCAAGAAATATCTCATACTTGTTCCTTCCACTATTTCAATAGCAAGGGAATTTTGGTATCAACATACTTCCAATATTTTGAGTCAAATTGTACATTCACAGACAGATCTTCAGGTATCACATTAAAAAATAACATAAAGTTAACAATTGAATCAGAAAAATCCAGTGTACCTTATGAGGAAAGTATGTCATATGTGGAAGAAACAATTAAGTTTCCAAATGGTCTTGAAGCATAGCAGTGTTGTGCCAGAGAGTTATTCATTGGTAATATCAAAGAAATAAATCAAATATAATAAACAAACATACCTGAAAAGTGAGAGAAAATTATCTTCCATAACACAAATATACCTTTGAAATATTTAAAAGACGAATAGCATCCATGATCCTGCCTCTTCCTTCACTGAATAATATTCAAGGAATCCTTTATCAGGTGAATACATTTTTAACAACCATTCTGCTTCTGGAATCTTTATTTACATGCTTTTTCTTTCATTAGGACACTTATGGGTCATACCTCCCATGAGACCTGGCTAACTGTCAATCTCAATCTCAAGAGAACCAGCTTTCCTTCAACTCCTGCTTGGTAAGAATTCCTTCTCCATACCCTTGAGATGAATTAAATTTGTAATGGTATTTCTTTGAAATAAAATTAGGAAATGTTTTTATTGTTAAACTTAATAAACTATTTCATTAAGGTTTCCGAAGTCACAGGCAAATCAATATATTTTCAATTTTGTATCAGAATATAAAGGTCATTTTTTCATATGGAAAATACATAAAATCTTGTTAGCCCTAAAAAATACATTTTCTAACATTTGAGTACTAATATTATGGCATGAAGGAAAATTATATGCAGATTAAACATTACTGACAAAATAAAAATCATTTTACCAGCTACTAAATTTAAGAAAAGTAAGTACTCTAGAATTGATTTGAAAAGGAAAATATGTAAAAAAATAAAAATAAAAATTGGTTGTGGCACAGAGTGAGACTCATTCACTTAATGTGTTTTGAACAGATCTTTGCACATAAATTAGGTTGCCTTCAGAATGTAAATTATTACCCCTAAGAAGACTTTCTTAAGGAAGAAGTGAATAGTCATTTCTGAATATTCTTATTAATGATTGGCAATATGGAGAGAAGTATAATGTGTGAGAGGCTAAGAAACTCTGTGGAAAATCTTGGCACTGAAGACTCAAAAATATATGTCGCTCTTTACTTTTACAGTTTATCACCAGAGTTATAAAAGTCAGGCTGAATTTTGGTGAGTAATGATTAGAATTCAAATCTATATAAACAGAAATCCCCTTTTACATTTTGACAACCTCTTTAATTTCTGAATTAATAGAACTGAACTGAATTCTCATATTTTCTTTTTCATTTGAACTGTTGCAATATTTTCTTGGTTGAAGAATATGAGGAAAATATGATCTCATGCAAATATATGGTTACAAAATGAAAGAAATATATTCATAGCAATTTCAGAAAATTGTCGTAATCTTTGATGATACACTAAAAGTCAACAAATGGTATCTTAAAGCAGGCTTTCAATTTGTAATCTGACATCATATTAACAAATTTTTATACTCTAAGATTTAAATTCATTGATTCATTAAGGCAATTTGAGTATATCTTTCACTCATGTATGCTTTCATAACATCATGAAGTTTCAACTGGAAAACATTGTTTCTCAGAGTGAGGCAGATATTCCAAGAACTATGTATTTCATTATATATTACAAAAATATTCACATTTATCAAAATTGGAAGAGACCAAAAGCAGTCATATGATATAGGTTACTCTAGAGCTTTAATTTTTAGATTAAGCTAACACACGATACTTTAGTTTTAACTATATAATCTCACACTTCTAATTTCTTATATGTAGCTGTGCATCATTACTTATTCATGAAAACTGTCTTTAGTCATAAAGCAGGTTCCTGTTTTCCACACCCTAGAAATTTCCTGTTTCTCACTCCCTAACAAGCTCATATTTTTCTTCTCCATTTAATAAAACATACACTGGATGGAGAAGCCTGAGACCAAGAGCACTTTAAGGAGCACAGTAAAGGTGGGCAAAACCAGTGGATATGAGCTTACTCCTTCCCCTCCTCCTTTGATGCCTTCTTTGCAGTCCCCAGTTTGCAGGTGGACTCAGCCAATAGTATCCCCGTCCCCACCTTTCTTTGTCTAATTCTGACAAACACCATTGCCTCCTTGTTCAAGGGGGCAGATTTGAGTCTTTCTCTCTTGACCTCTGCCAGCTTCTTAATAAATTTCTTCCCTTCTGTGATCAAATGTTGGGGTGGATGTCAATTCCATGTGCTGGGCAAGGACCTAGAGAAGCCACAGGGCTCCTCTTCAATATCAACATCAATCTTATTAAATCTTTAAGTTTGAGGAAACTTACGTGCTCATGTGGAGGAAACAAGTTCTCTAAAATTCTAAATTCTGTTGAAACAAATTTTATTAGCAATTATTTTTGTCAGTTGTTTCTATAACATTCCTTTTCTAGAAAAGAACTGCCAAGCAGCAAATTATATTTTGCTATATTTTGTCTTTTAGTAATAACCCATAATTAATTACTGGCACTTGTAATTTGTCCATTATCTTTTATTCTTTATAAATCAAGGAAGGAGGTAATCAACTTGGTTGATCATTTCAAAGAAAGTCTTGCTTTTGTCACTTTCTTTTTTCACCTTTATATAACATTAATTTGGACTCTTTCCTTTATTATTATTTTTTATTATTTTCTTCATTTTTATACTTAATGGAGGTTGACTTTGTTTTTCTCTTCCTGGATTTATGAGAGGTAATTGTAGGTCATTGTGTAGCAGTTTGATATTGTTTATGAATTTCAAAAAAAGATATTGGATTATGTTTTGTTAACTGGTTTATACCTGGGCATGATTAAGTTATGATTTGGAATTTGGGCCATGTCAGTAGGACATTCATTACCCACCCCCTTGGTGGACAGGGACTCACTGATAAAACTACACTGCGGAGAAGAGGAGTGAGCTGGAGTTCTGATGCTGAGTTTTGAGCTGGAGTCTGGTAAGTGAACACACAGGAAAAGAATACAGAGTGATGGAGTTTCAATTAAAGGCCATGACTACTGACTGAAAGCACGTCAGTTTGGAATGTAGGAGACACCCTGGAATGTAGGAGACAAGCCCTCCAGTCTCAAGACACTGAGATAAGATCTGATAGGAGACTAGTCTTAAGATACTGAGATAAGATCTCATAGGAGCTGGGTAAGGAAATATCCTGATGTTCTATTTGAGTATCTTGTATGTTAGATAAGATTTATAATGTCTGCTACATGTAGGAATGTAAAGAAGAACTGAGCCATTAAACTTTAAGACTTGCTGATTTTAGTAAAATGTAAACTGTCAAGTATCTATTTCCTTTGCATATGTGCATATGTATTTTCTTTGTTCTAAAGCCAAATAAAAGCCACACTTTATGGTGTGGCTGCACTCTTCTTCTCCTATCAGGATGGAGAGTCCCCTGATGCCAGTTTTTTCTTCTCTTTGTCTTATTCTTTTTCACACGTAGCACCGTTTTCATGGACCCGATTCCTGAACGCCATCATATGGTGCCCAACGTGGGGCCCTGAAAATGAAACTTTTCTTTCAGTCACTGCACAGGTCAAGGAGCTCCTGAGAGCAGTTTTAAAGAAAAAGAAAAAAGCAAAGGTAAGGTACCTCCTTGGAATCATCAGGCTTATGGGTAATCAGCAGTCGAACTTTGAAGAGTACTCTACAGTGTTAAAAACTTTATTAAAAAGCACTGGTGTAACTATTAAATCCTCGGCTTTTGAGGAATATTTTCTCTTGTACAAAAACATTGCTATTGGTTTCAGCCACAAGGGTGGCATATTTTAAACCTGAAACAATGGAAGTTAGTGATGAAAGCTTTAAAAAGGGCTTATCAAAAGGGAGAAATAATTCCCATTCATGTATGTTCTTTGTGTAGTCTTATTTCTGTTGCTCTTGAACCATTACAACCAGATGAAAATGAAGATATTAAAGAGGACACTGCTATTGCTGGACCAATAGCAGAACAAGCTAATGATGATTTTAATGAAAATATATTGGAAAAAAATTAATGAACAGGCAAAAAAAAGATAAACTCATGTCTAATAAAAAGGAGGAAAAGAAAAAGGGAGTTTATGGAACTTTTCCAGCAGTTGCTATGCCGTCCACTCCAAAAGATGATTTATTGTCTTTTGAACCTGCATCTGTTCCTCCTAAGGTATCTACTGATCTATTTTTTACTACATTAGATGATCCTCCAAAAGTTTCTGTTTTTGTGCCAGCACCATCCTCTTCAATTATGAAAAGTATAGCACAGGGAAATAGAGAAGGAGATTCGGAGGCTATGCAACTTTTTTCTACTTTTCCCGTAACAGTAACTCAAATTTCAGTAGATGCTGACAATCCCCAAGGGGGTGTACAATATGAGCATGCTCCTATTCCTTTTAAAACTATCAAAGAATTAAAACAAGCATGCACTCAATATGGTGTAAAGTCTCTTTTTACTCAAGGATTGGTGCAAGGAATGGCACAAGCAGACAGATTAATACCATGGGACTGGGATTTGTTAGCGTAAGCTGTTCTTAATTCAACAGAATTTTTACAGTTTAAAACTTGGTGGGCTGATGAAGCTAATACTGTAGCACCAAGAAATCAACAGCAAAATCCACCAGTGCCTATTACCACTGAACAAATATTAGGAATAGGTCAATGGGCTAGGGTTCCTTGCCAAGTTCAATATGATAATGCCATTGTACAAGTTCAATTGTGCTGCCTAGCCAACTGGCGATGAATCTCCAGCCCTGGACAGGCTGTACAATCATTTTCAAAAATTGTATAAGGAAATACTGAACCCTATGTTGAATTTGTAGTGAGGCTGGCAGATGTAGTCAACAAGACAGTAACTCAGCTTAAAGAAATGCTTATTCTGATGTTGGCTTTTGATAATGCTAACAGTATGTGTAAAAAAGCTTTATGTCCAATAAAGGCAAATGGAGATACTTTACAGGATTATATAAAGGCATGCCAAGAAATTGGGTCTAACACATATAACATGACCCTTCTTGCAGCCACTATAAAGGGACATAATCCTATGATTAATAATTTAAATTGTTTTAAATGTGGGAAATCAGGTCATATGAAAAAGGATTGCCAAGCCAAAACTGGTGTGAGAGCTCAATCTAGGGGCAATAATAGATCAATGCCAACTCGTGTATGTCCAATATGATAAAAGGGGTTACACTGGGCCAAGGAATGCCATTCTGGATATCATAAAAATGTCAGTCTCATTAATAATTTGGGAAACTTTCAAGCGGGACTCGCTCAAGGCCCTCAGACAAACAATATGAGCATGTTTCCCAGCCTAGCTCAAAACTACCCAGTCAGAAACAGAGCAGTTCACTCTGGCCTATAACAGAACTTAAGGCAGTTACCAAAAGCAGTGAAGCTGTCAATCTTCCCTCAGCTGAAACTAAGTTTATTATGACTTCACTGGTTATACAAAAAATAAGGACAGGAATTAAAGGGCCTATCCCAGAAAACAATGTAGGTTTCATTATTGGCCTTAGCAGTCTTATGACCCAAGGTGTTTTAGTGCAAACTGGGATCATTGGCTCTGATTTTGATGGAGAAATTTGTTTATTAGTACAAACTTTAACTCCCTATCAAATTGAATCAGGAGATCACATAGCTCAACTTCTTTTGTTACCATATCGTAAACCTCCTATAAAACATGTAGAGGAATTTGGTTCCACTGGGTGTAAAGTTTACTGGCAAACAGCAATTGGGGATGAAAGGCCTGAAATTACCCTAAAAATAAATGGAAAGATATTTTTAGGATTAGTGGATACCGGGGCTGATGTCTCTATCATTGCTAAACGATATTGGCCACAAGCTTGGACTTTACAAAAGGTGGCTACAGTTTTCACTGGCATTGGCACAATGACAGATGTTTATCAGAGTACTCAGATATTTAAGGTAGAAGGTCCAGAAGGACAAGAGGCTGCTCTGCAACCTTACTTTGTGGATGTAGGACTTAATTTATAGGAAAGAGACTTACTATACCAATGGGGAGCTTATTTGAATATTCCTCATGTTTCTGAGACAGCTAAACATCTTATTACTCTGGCTTTTAAGCCTCTTCAAACAGAATCTAGTAAGCCCTCTAAAAATGCAGAGGCAGAGGATTGTGTGTCTGATCAGCTTGAGGTCAATTTACATCTGTATGACTATGAATGTTCTGAAAATGACCATCCAGAGCTTCCTACAGAGGCTTGTGCTGCCATCATGGCAACCAGGAAGGGATCCCTATGGCACTTTTCAAGCTATTAATAGCTCTTCAACTCCAGCTGTGAATGTTAACTCTTCAGTTCCAGCAGCAGCTTTGTAAACCTCCTCCTGCCTACATAATGATAAAGCTGTGGGATGATAGAAGCTAATAAAATTAATCCACTGGAGATTTAAGAAAACGTACCAATACAGTTTCCAGAAAAATTCTCAAAAGCAGTAAAATCAAAGATGTATGTTTCTATTGATGTGTTGTAACTTGATTTGTGTTTGTCTGTTTGTGCAGTTTCAGTGTATAGTTTGATACCTTCGGATGGTAATATTAAATTGGTCAATAAAAATTATTAAAACAGCTCTATTCGAATGGCCAACATTAAATAAGTGCTTATATTAATAAATAAATATGGGTATTAATTTAAAATAATAAAAATAGTTATAAACAAACTGAGTCATTATTCTAACAAGTTTGTTTAATGTTGATGGTAATTGTATGTTGTCAGAAGTTTGCTTAGAAACAGTTTCCAAAATCATTGTGGTAACTTAAGTATGGAAGGTATATAGAATGTTATTTTATTATTAAAGAAAAGAAAGTAATTTTATCCTAAGATAAAATGACTAGTTATTAAAACAAAGTTAAAGTTTTATTCTTTCACAAAGTTTCTCAAGTCATTAAACTGTTTTAATAGAAGTTTACACAGAGTTTTTCTTCTGAATAATCAGTATGCAAAAAAGAAAGTGTTTTATCAAAGTAGCTTCTTATACTTTAACCTTAAAGTTTCCTTGAAGGAACAAGTTTTATCACTTTTAAAATAACATAATGTTTAAACCTGCTTTCTCAATAAAAAGTTTTTTATTTCAAACTGTTAGAAATAATTTGGTCTGTTATCTAGAAAAAGATAAAATACTAAAAATAGTTAAGTTCCTGTGATATATTATAAGTTGAATGAAGTATTTAAAATTGTTATACAATTAAAAGAAATTTTCTAATTTTATAAAAATTAAATTTATATGAATAAAAAGTTCATATAAAAACTTAAAGGTGTATAAAATTGCTGAAAATTTAAAAATGTTTCAATGTAATATTAAATAAAAGTATACTGTTATTAATCATAATTTTCATTATTTTAAAATATAATAATGTGTTATAAAATTACCTCTCTGCCTAAAAATCAAAAGACAGATGCTTTAACTTAAGTTTATCTAATTTACTAAACCTCTGCTAATAAAAAACAAACAAACAAAAAAAAACAAGTCCATAATTACAGAAAAAAAGCAGCCATTAGGGGTTGCCAGGGGTAGCGCATAACAGTAAATTACAGCAAATTAAAATAACACCACTGCAATGTGCAGCAGTCCCAAATATTACCAATTGGTCACAAAAAATTACTCATCTTAAACAAGTCAAGCCAGCCCACATTCTCCTTTCTGTAAAATAAACAACAATAAATTAAGTTTATATTCAACATAATAAGCTATAGCCACAATTCTAAACTCTTAACAACAAAACCAATGCAGGTATTAAAATTACAAGTTAATGTATTGCGCCACAGCCCCAATTGGAAATAATAATTTGTTTTTACAACTATGCCTCAAACTATAAAAAATAAACAAATTAAGGTCATTCTAATCATGGCACTAAAAATCTTAAATGCATAAAAAATAAAAGTTTATTCATTGAATGTCTGCTGGTTAAAAGTCTTATTAGTTTTTATTGTTATATAATCTAATGTAGTTATGAATTATGTATAACATACTTTAATAATCAAAACTTAAATGCACTACATTTCATACTTAATAATTTAATAACTTACACATAAATGTATTTTATTGTATGCATATGTAAATCTCAACATTTTTCGTATTTCAGAAAAATAATGGAAACTACAATAGTAAGCACATCAAGGATGCTTTATAACAAATTATAAAAAGATAAAGTACATTTCAAAAGGTGTTGTATTCCTCCCTGGAGGAGCTGGTCACTCTCCCAGGGACCAATGCATAAACCTTAAACTATACTGCCCAAGGAGTGTTGTGTCCCTTCCTGGGGAGGCTGGCCCCTTCCTCAGGAATTAGCAAAATACTCACAACTTGGCATCTATAGTATCAAATTCATTAATCCTAAACACAGTCAACCAAAACTCTATTATCAGTTGCTAATTCAACACTTCCCAGCTAAAAGCTAAATATTGGTAAGTATATATATAAATATAAAACTGTTCTATTTATCTGTCATTCTGTAACTTTGTTCAATATTAAGTTAATCATTTAATTGACTGTGTTATTCATGTTTCTCTCTCTAATTGTCAGTATAAACTTATTAAACTAAATATACATATTAACATTTATCTTGTATTTATCCAGAACTCTAGCCAACAGTAAGCCAAGTATATCAGTGTATCCCCTGGATTGGTAAGCATGTGAATGTATGTATACATATTATAAAAGATTGGAATATAACAGTTAAACCCCTGTTTATAAACAATAAAATTAATGTTGCAAAAACAAAAAGGGTTGATGGAGGAGAATCTGCTAAAGACAAACTATCTAAAGCATTTCTTACCTTAAATTTTCTTAATAGACAACAAATTTCTAATACCACAGCAGCAGAAAGACAATGAGGGGCTAATAAAAAGAATGAAAATGAAACATGAAACAACCAATAAATAGAAAAAAGGAGAGGTAAAATTTTGGGGCTGAGGTTTTGCTCTTATCATTAGAGAAACAGGAGAACAGCAGTGGATTCCCTCTAGAAGAATCAAGCCTAGAGTTGAGGATGCTGCTGAGACTTAAACTATGGACATGGTGGTTTCACATTGGATTAATTATAGGTAAAGTATTAGGTCAAGGTAAGATATCACATCATAATTACACTTATTGGGCATACATAACCAACCCACCCCTTTTAGAGCTGTTAACTTGGGACGATGAGTCTTACCCAACTTATCTTAATCAATCTCACCATTTTCCAGGACCTATAGATATATGACTACCCTTAAAGCCAAAAGAGGAAGGGAAATTTATAGAAAATTTAACTTTGCCTTTTATAAACCACCCTCTTTGCATTGGATATGGTTCTGTATGCATGCAACCTAACAATTGCAGTGTAGTTTTAACAAGGAAAAATCAAACTCGAATTTATGTTCTCATTTTCCCTTCTTTACCATATAAACCAGAAAATGTGGTAAATCTTACATGTCCCTCTCAAAACAGACTACTTAATGACAAATGCCATATATGTCGTGGGCTTGCAGAGGTTGTGTTGTTTAATGATTCCTATGGAATTGTAAAGGATTGGGCTCTTATTGAAATACTGAAACCTATTAAAAACACAACCATATCTTGGTTCATTAATAATTCAACCATAATTACTAATGACAGTAATCCTTATTTCTGGAATTTGGTAATAGAGCATTTACTAACAGCTCAATAATTTGGAAAAATCAAGGAAGATATATTCCACAACCATGGGACACTAAACTTAACAAAACTCAAAGTTATTTCTGGAAATTATTTTTGGGAACTGGTCCAATTTTTGAATGGCAAGGCAGTAAAACTAATATTACTATTTTAAAAAGAAAATCAACTCAATTTCTTATAGTATGTGTACGAGATCCTATAGTTTTTACTATTGGAAAAGTAAATTTTGGTGAAAGGAACATTAGTTGCTCCAATTGCTCTTTATTTACATGTTTTAAGAATTCATATTTGCAGGAAAATCAAACTCTTTTTATAGCAAGAAGAAGAAAAGGACTATGGTTACCTTTTCAGATGACCAGACATTGGCAGCAGTCTCCAGAATCCCAGTTGCTGTGGCAATTCCTCGACCATTATTTAAAAAGAACTAAAAGACTGATTGGACTTTTAATAACAGGAATTTTGGGACTGATTGGCATCATAACCACTGCAGCTGTCGCTGGCACAGCCCTGCATCAAGGAGTCCAGACTCAGCAACATGTTAAAGACTGGCATAAAAATGCAAGTGAGATGTGGCATAGCCAGTCTCACATTGATATGGACCTGAATAATCATATGAATGATCTTGAAACAACTATTATATATTTGGTAATCAAATTTGTAATTTAAACTTGTTAAGAGCTCTTAAATGTGATTGGAATGAAAGTTCTTTTTGTATTAGGCTTTTGGCTTATAATAATAGTGAACATGATTGGCAAGAAGTGAAAAATCATTTGATTGGATATAAGCATAATATTTCTTTAGATATTTTAGAATTGCAAAAGAAGGCATTGAGCATGTCTCAAAATGAATTGAAAGAAACCCCTGGTGCAGAATTTTAGAATGGATTGTCTGAAAATTTAAATACTATCAATCTGTTTCTCTGGTGGAAACAAAAAACAGTTGAAATATAATTTTGGATTGGATTAGGAATTATTGTTATTTGCATTTTAATTGTTTGTATTGTCAAGGGTAGAGTAATGACATATATTTATAGAAAAAATGAAAAATTAGATCAGATAAATGTGTTTATGTTAAGAAACTTGGCCATGAAATACTAATTTTGCATTATTTAGTAGAAGGTAATATACTAATAACCCCTTAATCTTAATACTAATTATCTGCATAAAATATTCACTTAAGGAACCTGAAGAAGTATAAATATTAATGAAATTGCCTTCCATGTAAGAGCTCAAAGGCTTGAGTGGTGGCCAATAATGGGTAAGATTCTCAGAGGAGGACAACCTAAGACAGGCACAGTCACAAGAGACTATGGAAGAAGACAAGTGTGACAGGAGGTCACCATGTATCAGCTTATATAAATGGTTCCTATAGTCTTCACTGAAAAAATTTAATTAATAAAAAAGGGGAAAATGATGGAGTTTCAATTAAAGGACATGACTACTGACTGAAAGCAGGTCACTTTGGAATGTAGGAGACACCATGGAATGTAGGAGACAAGACCTCCAGTCTCAAGACACTGAGAAAAGATCTGATAGGAGCCTAGTCTTAAGATACTGAGATAAGACCTAATAGGAGCTGGGTAGGGAAACATCCTGAGCTTCTATTTGAGTATCTTGTATGTTAGATAATATTTACAATGTCTGCTGCATGCAGGAATGTAAAGAAGAACTGAGCCATTAACCTTTAAGACTTGCTGATTTCAGTAAAATGTAAACTGTCCTGTATCTATTGCCTTTGCATATGCACATATGTATTTTCTTTGTTCTAAAGCCAAATAAAAGCCACACTTTATGGTGTGGTTGCACTCTTCTTCCCTCATCAAGATGAAGAGTCCCCTGATCCCAGTTTTTTCTTCACTTTGCCTTATTCTTTCTCATCCGTGGCACCATTTTCACGGACCTAGTTCCTGAACATCATCACAGAGGAATAAAGATGGCTCCTTAGACACGGCAGAAGTGACAGTGAGAGAGACAGAGTCATTTTCCTGATAGTCTACTGCTGACCTTGTGGAGAGAGCACAGCAACTGAGCCCAGAGAGAAATGGAGCCCCGGGAAGAGAGGAACCCAGGAAGCCTGAACTCTTGGCAGATGGCCACAGCCATCTTGCCTCAACACATGGCAATAGACTTTGGTGAGGGAA
>JAQZBX010077521.1:0-14260 GCA_029593785.1 Cabassous unicinctus
CACATTATACTGTGTATTATTTAATAAATACATCACACTAGCACCAACACATCCCCACAAGAATAATGTGGGTTTTTTTTTTTGAATTTCAATATAAGCTCATGAACCACTTGTTAAGAACCCTTGTTTTAGTAGGACCACATATGTTCAAAATTCTAATTAAGTTTACTTCTCCCAGAATCAACACCTTATTAGCCATGTGGGGATTTCATCCAGCTCCACCCATGGTGCCAGGCTCATCTTCCCCCAACCATAATAGAGTAGGTAGAGAGTTTTACACCTGGTCAGGCAGGGCCTATTTCCCCTAACAAGGAGGAAGCAATTATAGAAGAATAACCATCATCCTTCAGCACCCCCTTAGAATAAGGGTATAAACCTTCTGAGGGGGGAGTTGAGGCAGATTAGTTTAGGGAAACGGAAGACAAATCTAAAACCTGGCAGAAAAACATGGCCATGAAACATGTGGCCATGGAACCTGGCCTGGGAATCCCCTGAGGGAAAGACCCCACCAAAAGTCTGCTGAAAGAACCCTGTGAGATTCCTCCATTTGGAACAAGATTTCATCCATAGTGAAGGAAAACCCTGGATACCCTCAAGGGGTTTTATCAATGGGTAACTGCCTAAGAACTGACAGGTGGGGTAGTAAATGAAAAGAGCAAACAGCTGGGGCTCCTCTCCCAAACATTAGCAATGAGAGGAATAAATGGTTTAAAAAGTAACCGCACAAGCAAAATCTCTCTCTCTCTGCCTAGAGCAGCCCACAACTATACCTGGGGACCTGTAATCTGTTATTTTCTCCATTTTCTATTCTCTTCTCCCATTTCCTTAATAAACTACTGACCTAACTAAACTGGCATGTTCTTAAATTCTTTTATGTAACATAGTCAAGAACCTACTCTTACAGAAGTCCAGCTACAAAAGTACATCTGGATTTGAAATTTATAATAGAAAACCTGAATTAATTTAGAGTCAGCAATGCTTTCCTTTATAAACTTTCTTTTACTTCTGACCTTGTATAGGTTTAAAGCTGCCAAAATCTGTTAAACAGAGGATTTTAGGTTTCAATGACTAAATTTTAGAGGTATTTTTCAATACAGTAGATCATTCTCATAAGCCCAAGTGAATATGGCAACCTAGGAGAGTGTTTTGTGCTTGCTCTGTGACTTCACAATCTATGGGCAGACTTCCTTATGATCTACAGAGTCATCATAAAATTAATTTAAAATGTGCAACCTTTATTCATCATTAAAATGGTTCATTTAGTGTTACAATTTCCATGATGCAAACAATAATCCTGTGTTTTGAGGGCCTGATATGGTTAGAAATAAAGCTATCAGCAGAAAAGGAAATGAGAATGATTAGAGTAGATGACTGGGAAAAAAACTTTTGTAGGGGTCTGAGAAGATTCTCAGAATCATTCAATAATAATAGGGATCTTTATTTTAGTAATAAATAAAAAGAGCTTATGGATTTAGGTGCTAAGTGAGAATTCTCTGATGCACATTAATTGCTCTGAAGACACAAAGACAATGCATAATATATCAGAATCTAATGATAGTCACCAACAACATGGACCACATGGATTTATATGCAGCTTACAAAGGGGGGGAAGTATATTGGCCTTATTATCATGAACAAAGGAGGGGGGTGGGGGAGAGATGCAGTGCTACCCACACCCTGATGCTGGTTAATGGCTGGAAAACCTGTAAACAAAGTGTATATTTCCTGGCTGGATGCTTGCTGCAGTATTTGCATATGCAGACCCACAGTAGTGCTGACAAAAGAGAGCAGTCTGTGCATTATTTCCTTGGGTCAGAAGCATTTAAAAAATTACCCTATTTGGAAATGTAACTGGGAGGAGACAAAGACTTGGTTTGAGAAACAAACCTATCTTAATTTCTATATTGGCACTATGTTGATTTATTTCATCAGTAAATTTAAAAAAAAAACACCTGGGGATATAAAAACAGAAATGCCATTTATTATACATGTTAGTTAATCACCAAAACAGCTCATTTTGTATAAATACATCTTTTCAAGCTTTGTTGAGGTAGGGTATACTATGACTTCCATTTATACACAATGTACAATATGGTAAACTTTGATAAGTGTATAAATAAGTTCACATTTCCTAATAATTACAGAGATAAAGCCATCATCATATCAAGATAACACTCATTACCACAATAAGTGTCCTTTTGCAACTTTGCAACCTCCTCTTCCCTCTGTCACCAAGCACTTGTCTGCTTTCTGTTCCTAAATATTAGTCAACAATTTCTAGAATATTGTATGAATGGAATAAGGATTTTTAAAATTGAACTGCTTTCACTCAGCCAATTATTTTGATTTTCTCCTATGTATTAACTGTACAGAGTTAATTTCCTTTTATTGCTAACTAGTACTCATTTATCAACATATCATAGCTCACTTATCCATTGATCTGTTGAGGGGCATTAGGTTATGTACAGCTTTTGGCTATTGCAAATAAAGCTGTTATCAACATTTGACATCAGGTCTTTGTGTGGTCATATGCTGGCCTTTCTCTTGGGTAAATGCCTAGAAGTGCAGTGGTTGGATTATATGGTAGATATTTTTTTTAACTTTTTAATAATATGCAAAACTCTTTTCCAAAATTGTTTTTGCAATTTTATAGCCTTACTTGCATTTTATGAGAGTTTCAGTTGCTCCACATCTTTGCCTAAGTTTTGAATTATATTTTTATTTTTAACCTTTTAAAGGGTATATTGTTATAATACATTGTGATTTTTTTGCTTTTTGTTTTGTGTTTTTTTTATTTTTTCAACACTTTATTGAAGTATATCATTCATACATGAACATACATAAACTATAAGTGTTCAGTAAATATCGTGATCTTACAAAACAAATATGCATAACATAATACAGGGCTCCCACATATCACCCCCCACAAACACCCTGCATTTTTGTGAAACATTTGTTAACAAATCATGAGAGACCATCATCAAAGTATTACTACTAACTATAGTCCTTATCTTCCTCCCCCATACATTTATATATTTTTAAAGGGTTTATTTATTTATTTATTCACTTTTATCCATTTTTACCACCCCCCTCCCCTGTTTTTGCTGTTTCTGTGTCCATTCACTGGGCAACTCTCTGTGTATATTTCCTGCCCTCTCTTCTCATCCTTCCCCTCCTGTCTTCACTGGGATTTGATCCTCAGAATCTCCAATATGGGAGAGGCGTACTACTGCCTGCACCACCTTAGTTCCTGGTTTTTTGGTGTGTCTCATCTTGAATCGCCCTTGTGTCACTCTCCTGTTACATCATCATCTTGCTGCATGGCTCACAGAGCTTGGCAGGGCACCTGCGCACAGGGCCTGGCAGCCCACGAACCTTCTATATTTTTCTTTTTTTAATTTTTACTGGGAGATCCAGAGACTCAAATCCAAGTCCCTCCATATGGGAGATGGACACCCAATCAGCCGAGCCACATCTGTCCCCCTGCTATATCTCTTAAGGTTGACCAAAGATACCCAGAGTTAGGCTTTTCCCATACAGGATGGTCATATAATAAATCAGGCTTAGTTTATCACCAGCATTATAAAAACCAAGCCCTAGGGAGAAAAACTAGATCTGGGGACACATGCATGGTTTTTTCTAATATAGCTAGTGTTTTGACTACCCTGATTATCAAAAAATCAGGGCAGTGAAAATATTCGCAGACACTGTGATTTTAATTTCATTTCCCTGATGAATAATGAATTGGTCATCTTTTTATACTCATTTACATTCTTTTATTTTTTTCTGGTAAACTGTTTAAATGTTACTTATATTTTATGTGACTTTCTTGCATTTTTTATACTTTATTATTGACATTTTTTATGTTTTATAGATATTAGTCCTTTTGCCAGATGTGTGATTTGCAAATATTTTCTCCCAGTCTGATGCTTGTTGTTTCATTCATTTAACAATGTCTTTGAAGCACAGAACTTATTAATTTTGATATATTTGTATTATCATGCATTTTTCTTTATGGATCATTCTTGTCTAAACCAACGTCACAAATATTTTTTCCTGTTTTTCTTCTAGAATTTTTATGATTCATATTTATATTTGTATCCATGGTACATTTTGAGGGTTTTTTTTGTTTTGTTTTTTGTCCAGCACGATTTGTTGGAAATACAGACATCCCAAATAAATGATTATTCGGTCCAAAATCTTAGTAATATTGAGGTTAGGAACTGTGATCTAAATAGACTACGTTTGTCCACATTAAAAGTATTTTCAAGCTCATGTAAAAATAGGACTTGTAAAACCCTTAGGGTCTGGGTTGTTTCCATCTGGATATTAACCAGGAGTTCTGGTCTAGTCAAAGCTACCTTTGTTATCACCAAGGGAGAGTTATGTACCTGCTGTTAATTATGATATTGTATAATGATCCTTCCTTCTCAAAACTGATAATTAGTTATAAAAACATTACACTTGGAAAAATGAGCAATATTTAACAGAGAATTTAATATCATGACTTTAACTTTCAAAGTGTAAATTTGAGCCAGTGATTGAAAGAGATTCATAGGATTTATTTGCTGTCAATGCAGTATGAAAACTGAGAGGCAAAGTAAAGGACTCTAATGCAAATTAGGACCTAAAAAAGTACTGTGGTAAAAAAGGAGAGTATTTTCCTGCATTTTCTATACTTCTCTAATAGGAGAGATAGAAAAATGCATAAGGGATAAACAGGCCATTGCTTCATTTCAATGGTGCTTTTTTCCCCTCAAATATATTCCTATCACATTTATTAGAAACCATTGAAAAATAGCGTGCTGAGGAAAAGAAGTAATTATAACATTCTTTATCTCCTACTGTAGAGTTCCCAATCTATTGGCAGAGAAAAGAATTTTTCAAAGTTAATTGTTTATTGGTAAATGCCTTCTCTCATGCCAAATGTACCATTTGAATTTTGAAGAGAAAAGCATACTTTAATCTAGGATTTAACTATGGTTGCCACAAGATTATAAGTAGCTTCTCTGAGTCTCCTATTCCTTGTACCTCTGGATAAATGTTGTTTCTTTTTCTTATTACTGTCTATTTTTTTTCAAGCCTGCTTGGATGGTTACACATTTTTTAAAATGTTTTAAAAGATGCTTAGATTACATAAATATTACACAAAAATTACAGAGATTCCCATGTTCCCCACCTTCCACACCTCCCACAACCTCCCACATAAAGATCTTTCATTAGTGTGGCACATCACCTGTAATGGATATATACATCCTGGGTCTTTGTCACTAAGCATGGATCATAGTTCACATTGTAGACCACACTCTCTCCCACACAGGTCTGCATGTAATATGCTGGTGTAAAATGGCCTATATCTGCCATTGTAATGTAACTCAGGATAATTCCCAAGTCCCAAAAATGCCCCTGTATTACAACTCCTCAGGATTGGGGGAAGAGCTATGGACTAGACTGGACTTACTGGTACTCTGTTTTAGACATATTGTGATTCAGGCAATGGGAGAAATTACAACACTGATGTGGAGCCCAGTGGCCACTGGACACTTTCGGGGCAGGGAGAGGGAAAAACAGTTGTCAATGGTGCTATTAATACCAATATTCAAACCTCCAATTCCTTACCATGTCCTTATTTTTTCTGTTTTGTTTTTCACCGTTAGATTTTGCTGAAAGAGAGAGAAAAATAAAAGCATGAGAAACCACACAGTGCTTACAGAGTTTGTACTCTTAGGCTTATCAGACAACCAAGAAAATTACTATGTGATTTTGATCTTTTGATTTATAAATTATGTATTAAGTTTCTATGGAAACCTGACAATAATCATCTCCACCTGGATAGACTCTTGTCTAAAGACTCCAGAATTTCTCTTTAGAAGTTAAATTTACCATTGTTTCAATCCCCAGATTTCTGGAGCAATCATAACTAAAGTCAAGAACATTTATTTTTTATTTTAATTTTTTTTACTTTTTAAAAGATACTTAGATTACATAAATGTTACACAAAAAATACAGGGATTCCCATATTCCCCTCTCACCACACCTCTCACAACCTCTGATATAAGCAACATCCTTCATTAGTGTGGCACATTCATTGCAACTGATAAATGCATCCTGGGGCATTGCCAACAAGGATGGACCATAGTTCACATTGTGGTCTACACTCTCCACAAAATCCTGCATGATATGTGATGATATAAAATGGCCTATATCTGTCATTGCAGAGTCATTAAGGATGACTCCCAAGTTCTGAAAAAGCTCCTGAATTACAATTGTTTTTCCCTCTCTCTGTCCCCAGAGCCTCCAGTGGCCACTGGCTCCACATCAATGCTGTAATTTCTTCCATTGCTAGAATCCCAATAGGTCTGCAATAGAATACCAGTAAGTCCATTCTAATCCATATTTCTTTCCCCAATGCTGAGGATTTTGGGAAGGTGATGTCCACTCCATCTCTAATTGAGAGGGGACTTATATCCCATGGGGAAGATGGATGGGACTATCCTGCTTGCAGTTACAGACACTCTCTGTTCCTTGGGATGGTCATTGTCCAACATCATCTCCTTGTTATTTGTCCTGGGTGAACCCAATGAGCTGTAGAGAAGGTGTTGCAACTCCACTGAGGTTCCGGGCCCAGCTGGCACGTGGACAGCCCAAAGACTCAAGTTTCTTGGACATACATCTTCAAACTCCAGCAACAAATATAGGTTTAAATAGAAGGGACAGATGGGCCATGTGTAGGGAAGGCATAAATGAGTCCAACTCTGTCACTCTCAGGAGCACAAACTCCAAAGTATGGCCCACTGGCAGGGCACCAAACTCTGGAGCTATCTGCCTTGACCACAGGACCTGGGTGTCTTCAGAGCCCTCAGGATCTCCACTATTTGGGGTAGTATCCACTTTGGCAGTCTATGAGATCCTGCTGAGATGTGTATAAGTGTTACCTATGGGATAACCTCCCAACTCACTTGGAAGTCTCTTAGCCATACACACTCATTTGTTTTTACCTTTTCCCTCTTTTATTTGAGGTTTTTTTTCCAATTGCATTGCTAGTTGTGCTTGGTAGTGATCCCTCAGTGCCAGGGAAGATCATCCCCAGAAGTCATATTCACGATGGGGGAAAGGTAATGCATTTATATGCTGAGTTTGGCTTACAGAAAGTCCACATTAGAGCAACAAGTAGACCCTTATGAGGCAACTCTTAGGCACCGCACAACAATAGGCTAAGTTTCAATTTCAAAAGCAAAGGCTCATATGGATAGTCGTCAATATCAAGGCCCATGAATGGATCATTCTCCTTCACCCGTCATTGCCTCTGCACATTGGGGACTGTTGCTGGTCCATTAGAGAATGTGGCAGAGCTCTCCAGGATGGGAATTCAATATTCTCTCAGTTATTGTATGAGTCTCCACCCACTGTGATAAAGCCCTGGGAACATTTGAACATTTTTAT
Organism: Cabassous unicinctus; assembly: GCA_029593785.1. NCBI lineage: Eukaryota > Metazoa > Chordata > Mammalia > Cingulata > Chlamyphoridae > Cabassous > Cabassous unicinctus. Next base: position 7,444 of record JAQZBX010077521.1, read on the forward strand.
ATACCTTCTATATATGTCCATGTGAACTTCTTCCCATGTATCCCACATCACTGTCACCCCACACCAATGATCCACCCCTGCCCCAGTTGTAACCATTCTGTGATCCAAAGCTTCTTCAAAAATGAAGCCTTTAAAATAGCCAAATACAATTAATAGGAAAGTGAAATAATAATGATAAATTTAAATAAAACAAATAAAATACATAAAAATGTTAAAAAACTAAAAATAAAATAAAATTAAAAGATTGGGATATTAAAAAATAATGAAAACTATTAAATTTTTTTGACATTTTGCCTTTCATCACTGTAATATCTGGTGTCCTGTCTGTACAGTGACATTTTTTTCCATTTATTCCCCAGTGTCTTACTATTTTTCTTTTTTTTTTCAAAAAAATTTTAGGTCACAGTAAAGTCACATACAGAATATAGGGAACTCTCATATACCCAATATCCTCCCCTTTTACTCCTTCCCATATTAATACCTTTTTATATGTGTATGTTACCTTTTTTTATATGATATACAAATAGTGAAACATATGTACTAAACATAACCAATGGTTTACATTATGGTTTACATTTTAGACTGTACACTTTTATAAATTTTGATGATATTTAACTGGCCTGTGTCCATCACTGTAACATCATGTAGAACACTTCCATTTTCCACTAAATACCCTTGTTCGATCTATTCTATTCCTCTCTCCCGTCCCCTTGGGGCACATGGTGACCACCTGACTTCACTCCTTGGATGACAAGATACATAGTTACATGCAACAACACTGAGGTTTTGATAAGCTGGTTTGTCTTCCCCTATTAGGAACTTTTCGTGCTCTTGAGAGACTCCTGCCTGTCTATTTGTGAACAAATCGGTCTTCCCAAGGAAGGGAGTCCAACACCTTCCCACTCATTATGTAGGTCTCCACTCACTGATACAACACATTATGATAAAATGATCACTCACACACTCCCTAGAAGCCTGCTCCAGGTGCTCCCTGGCCCAAATGCCCCCCAATTCAAGACCCTAAACCAGTAAACCTTCCTTGTCATATTGCCATAAGAGCATTCCCAACTTTGTGCTTTCAACCACATATACACAAATCCCCCGTGTTCACCTGGTCCCTTTCTGAACCTTCCGCCCAGTTCCCTTCAACTTTCCAACCCAACTTCCCCAATCTACCCACCTGTCAAACCTGCACCACACAACCCAATAATATCACTACCATCCTGTCATAGCCCTTCAATACTCAACTATACACTTTCACCTTACCATAGATTACATCCATATGGGTGTTGGCTCATAACCTTCTTCTCCCTTTCTATTTCCTGTAAAACTATCTTCCAGATAATAGCTCTCTGAGTTTGCTCAATTTGCTTAATTCATATCGGTGAGGTCGTGTACTGTTTATTATTCAATGCCTGACTTACTTCACTCAACTTAAGGTCCTCAAGATTCGTCCATGTTATCCCATGTGTTAGCACTGTATTCCTTCTTACAGCTGAGTAATATTCCATGGTATGTATGTACCACATTTTGTTTATCCATTCCTCTATTGATGGGCATTTGGGTTGATTCCAACTTTTGGCAATAGTGAATAATGCCACTGTGAACATTGGTCTGCGTATATCTGTTTGTGTCTTTGCTTTCAATTCTTCTGGGTGAATACCCAGGTGTGGAATTGCTGGATCATATGTCAGTTCTATAGTTAGTTTTTTGAGGAACTGCCAAACTGTCCTCCACAATAGCTGGACCATTCTATATTCCCAAGAGCAGTAGGTGAGGGTTCCCATTCTTCCAAATCATATCCAACATTTATAGTTCTGTTTTTCTAAGGGCCGCCTGTCTAATAGGTGAAAGATGGTATCTCATTGCAGTTTTGATTTGCATTTTGCTAGTAACTGGTGATGTTGAGCATCTTTTCATGTGCTTTTTAGCCATTTGTATTTCTTTCTTGGAGAAGTGTCTTTTGAGGTCACTTGCCCATTTCTTAAATGGGTCATCTTTTTATTTTTGAGGTGTAGGATTTCTTTTTATAAGCTGGATATTAGGTTCCTATCAGATATATGGTTGCCAAATATGTTCTCTCATTGGTAGGCTACCATTTTACTTTCTTGATAACATCCTCTGAAGTGCAAAAGCTTTTAATTTTGAGGAGATCCCATTTATCTATTTTTAGTATCAGCTCGTGCTTTGGGTGTGAAGTTCATGAAACCATTTCCTATTACAAGGTCCTGTAGATGCTTCCCTGCATTATCTTCCAAGGTCTTAATGATCTTGGCTCTTTTATTTAGATCTTTCACCCATCTTGAGATGATTTTTGTGTAAGGTATGAGATGGTGTTCCTCTCTAATCCTTTGGATATGGATATCCAGTTCTCTAAGCACCATTTGTTGAAGAAGCCATTCTCTCCCATTTGAGTGGGCTTGGTGGCCTTGTCGAATACCAGATGACTGTATATGTGAGGATCTATATCAGAGCTCTCAATTCAGTTCCATTGGTCAGTTTGCCTATTCTTGTTCCAATACCATGAAGTTTTAACCACTATAGATTCTCTAGTATGTTTTAAAGCCAAGTAGTGTGATATCTCCAATTTCATTTTATTTTTTCAGTATGTCTTTAGCTATTTACGGCTTCTTACCCTTCCCAATAAATTTTGTAGTTAGTTTGTCCAATTCAATAAATAATATTATGTTGGTTTTTATTGGGATTGCATTAATCTGTAGATTATTCTGGGTAGGATAGACATCTTAATGGTGTTTAGTCTTCCTTTCCATGAACAAGGAATATTGTTCCATTTATTTAAGTCTTCTTTGATTTCCTTTAACAGTGTTGTGTAGTGTTCTGTATATAAGTCCTATATACCTTTAAATTTATTCCTAGATATTTGATTCTTTTTGTTACTATTGTAAATTACATTTTTTTTAAATTTCCTCTAAGATTGCTCATTATTGTGTACAGATATGCAACTGATTTTTGAGCATTGATCTTTTAGCCTGTGACTTTACTGAATTCATTTATAAGTTCTAGAAACATTGTTGTAGATTCCTCAGGGCCTTCTAAGTGTAGGATCATGTCATCTGCCAATAGTGAAATATTTACTTCGTCCTTTCCAATCTGAATGCTTTTATATCTTTTTCTTGCTTCTGTGCTTGAGTAAATACCTCTAACAAAATGTTAAATAGGTGCAGTGATAGTGCACATCCTTGTCTTGTTCCCGAATTTAGAGGGAAAGCTTTTAGGATTTCACCATTGAAAATGATGTTAGATATAGGTTTTTCATATATACCCATTATCATGTTCAGAATGTTTCCTTCTATTCCTATCTTTTGAAGGGCTTTTATGAGGAAAGGGTGCTGTATTTTGCCAAATGCTTTTTCTGTGTCTACAGAGATGACCATGTGATTTTTTTTCTTTCAATCTCTTTATGTGGTGTATTACATTAATTGATTTTCTTGTGTTGAACCATCCTTGTATACCCGGGATGAAAAACACTTGGTCATGCTGTATAATTCATTTAATGTGTTGTTCAAAGTGATTAGCAAATATTTTTTGAGGATTTTAGCATCTAGGTTCATTGGAGAGATTGGTCTATAATTTTCCTTTCTTGTGGCATTGTTTGGCTTTGGTATTAGTGTAATATTGGCATCATAGAATGAGTTAGGCAATGTTCCTTCTACTTCTATTTTTTGGAAGAGTTTAAGCAGGATTGGTGTTGGTTCTTTCCAGAATGTTTGCTAGAATTCACCTGTGAAGCCGTGTGGTCCCAGGTACTTCTTAGTTGGGAGGTTTGTGATGACCGAGTCTATCTCTTTACTTGTAATTGGTTCATTGAGTCCATCAATTCCTTCTTTCATCAATGTAGGCTGGAATTTGTCCAATTCCTCTAAATTATGATTCTTACTGGCATATAATTTTTCAAAATATCCTCCTATGATACTCTTTACCTCTGTGGGGTCAGTGGTGATATGCCCTTCCTCATTTCTTAGAATGTGTATTTGCATCCTCTCTCTTTTTTTTTTTTTTTTCTTTGTTTGTCTGGCTAAGGGTTTGTCAATGTTATTGATCTTCTCAAAGAACCTGCTTTTGGTTTTGTTTATTTTTCTAGTGCTTTCTTATTTTCTATTTCATTTAGTTCTGCTCTAATGTTTGTTATTACCCTCTTCTACTTCCTTTGGGTTAGTTTATTGTTGTTTTTCCAATTCCTCCAGGTGTGCAATAAGGTCTTTGATTTTTGCTCTTTCTTTTTTATATATATATGCATTTATGCCATGAATTTTCCTCTCAGTACTGGTTTTGCTGCCTCCCATAGGTTTCATACATTGGGTTATTATTTTTATTTGTTTCAAGGCAGTTACTGTTTTTTTCTGATATTTTCTCCTTGACCCACTGTTTGTCTAAGAGTGTGTTGTTTAACTTCCATATCTTTGTGCCTAATCTGGTTCTCTGGACCTTACGGATTTCCACTTTCATTCCATTGTGGTCAGAGAAATTATTTCTAGAATCTTAATCTTTGTAAATTCATTGAGATTTTTTCTGTGGCCTTGCATGTATTTTATCTTGGAGTATGGTCCATTTGCACACAAGAAGAATGTCTATTCCACTGTATTTGAGTATAGTGTTCTGTATATGTCTATTAGATCCAGATTCTCTGATGTAGTAATCAAAGTCTTTGTTTCTTTTTTATGTTGAGATGTTCTGTCTAGTGGTGACAATGGTGGATTAAAGTCCCCAACTGTCATTTTAGAGACATCTATTTCTCCACTTAGTTTTTCCAGTGCTTGCCTCATATATTTTGAGGTGCCCCTTTTAGGTGCATAAATGTTTATGATTGTCCTTTCTTCTTGAAAGATTACCCCTTTCACTAATATATAGTATCTGTCTATGTCTCTTACAATAGTTTTGCATTTAAAGTCTATTTTGTCCTTTATTAGTTTAGCTACTCCAACCCATTTTTGGTTATTGTTAGCTTGGAAGATTATTTTCAAGCCATTCACTTTCAGACTCCTTGAATCCCTGAGTCAAAGGTGGATTTCTTATGGAAAACATATAGATGAGTCATATTTCCTTATCCATTCTGCTAGTCTGTGTCTCTTAACTGGGGAGTTTAATCCATTAACATTCAGTGTTGTTACTCTCAAGGAATTACTTACATTAGTCATATTTTCTTTGGGTTTTTGTATGTCACATGTTTTTATTTCTCTTTTTTCTTTTCAGTTGTTCTTACACTGTCCTCAAACTCTCTCTCTCTCTCTCCTGTATATTTCCTTTCAACCTGCAGAACTCCCTTTAGTATTCCTTGGAGGGCAGGTTTCTTATTGGCATGCTCTCTTAATTTCTGTTTACCTCTGAATATTTTGAATTCTCCATTATTTTTGAATGCCAGCTTTGCTGGCTAGAGAATTCTTGGTTGGAACATTTTTCTTTTAGTACCTTAACTATCTCATACTAATGCCTTGTTGTCTTCATGGTTTCAGATGAGAGATCAGCACTTAATCTTATTGAGGGTTCATTGTATATGATGGTTCTCTTCTCTTGCTGCTTTCAGTATTTTCTCTTCATCTTGAGTATTAGATAGTTTGGCAATTATATGTCTTGTAATAGGCCTGTTGGTACTTATACTGTTTGGGCTGCTCTGCATTTCCTGGACTTGTACTTCCATCTCCCTCAATAGGGTTGGGAAGTTTTGAACCATTATTTCCTCCAACACTCCTGTTCCCTTTCCCTTCTCTTCTCCCTCTGGGATGTCTATAATGTGTATTTCACATGTACTATCTTCCACATCACCAATTCTTTCCTCCTCTTTTTCAAATCTACTGTTATGTGCTTCCAGTGTCTTTTTTATTTCTTGGATTGTGCCATTCATCACCATCATATTCATTGTCTTTTTATGTATGTTTACTTTCTTCAGTATTTTCTCCCAGTGTATTCTTAATATCCTTAATCTCTTTCTTCATTTCATTAAGTTGGTCCATGGTATGTGTTTGAACAGCTTTGATTGGTTGTTCAATGTTCTGCAAGTCTTCCTGGTTTTTACTTTTTTCATTGGACTGGGCCATGTCTTCTCTATCTTGGTATGGTTTGTAATTTTTTGTTGCCTTCTGGTCTTCTTTTTTTCTTGGTCATTTTATTCAGTTGATTAGCTTCTCTCTTTACTCTAGGGTTTTATTTAATTGCTGTTTGTATGTGTGTTTTAAGTTTTCTCTTTGACATTTTCTTGCTATTCTCTTTTGTTGCTGTTGTCTATGTTCCCTTAGAAGAAAAAATTAGGCCAGAGAAAGTGAAAGACGTAAGAAAAGTAAAAGGATAAGAGTAATAATTATTGTAGTAGTTAGAATAGGAACCATTTAAGACCTTTGAAAATGAATATTTAACTCATGTAAGCAGTGTAGAGTAATAGGAATAAAAAACTGTGATACCAACAATGAAATGGGAAACAAAAAAGGGAAAAATATAAAGACTGAATTAAAAGGCCAGTATGATGAGGAGAGAAAGAATGAGAAAAGAAAAGACAAAAAGAAAAATGGTAAATAAAAGAAAGAAAACAGAATAGATGAGGGAGAAATAAAATCCAGAAAAAAATGAGGACTAAATGAATAGAGATGGAATGTAAGGACAACAACAGAATGTAGAAGTTATAATTATGAGGAAATGAAAAGAGATAGCATTGGAGATAAAATCAGTAAACACAGAAAAGGGGAAACCAAGGCAGAGGAAGCACAGTAACCAAGAATCAAGCAAGCAACACCTTGAGGAATTTATCTCTTCATCCAGGCCCCTCCAGATCGATGCCTGAAGCCTCCTACTCTGTGGGTTCCCAAAA
>JAQZBX010077522.1:0-14262 GCA_029593785.1 Cabassous unicinctus
GAAAGAGTTGTTAAAGAAAAAAAAAAAACTAAACATGAGGGAGAAATTGAATTTTAATACCTTGAACTCCAAAATCTAAAAACAGACTGATAGAATGGATAAAAAAATAAATATGAGCCATCTATACATGGTCTACAAGAGACTCAGCTCAGATGTACCTCAGATGTAAGGAAACAACCAGGTTAAAAGTGAAAAAAAGTGAAAGTTTGAAAAAAGATTTTCCATTCATATAATAACCAAAAAAAGAGCTGGAATAGCAATACTAATATCAGACAAAATAGATTTTAAATATGAAAATGTTATAAGGGATGAAGAAGTACATTATGTCAATAAAAAGGGCAATTCACCAAGAAGAATTAAATATGCTAAATATTTATGCACCAAACATGTGTGCCCCAGGACAGATGAAATTCACATGGGAACAACTGAAGGGAGAAATTGATTTCTTTAAAGTAATACTTGCAGACTTCAATTCACAATTCTCATTATTGGATTGAACATGTGGAGAGAAGATGATTAAAGAAATAGAAAGATGGATAATATGATAAATGAACTAGACCTAACTGACATCCATAGAGCATTTCACCCCACATATCAGAATATAAATTCTTTTCAAGCATTATGGATCCCTCTGCAAGATAGGCCATATACTGGGTCACAAGACAAGTCTCAATAAATTTAAAAAGAAGTTATAGAAAGCACTTTCTCTGAACATAATGGAATGAAGCTGGAAATCAATAATGGATAGAAAAAAGGGAAAATTCATAAATATATGGAGATTAAACAACACATTCTTAAATAATCACTGGGTTAAATAAGAAATTGCATGGGAATTCAGAAAATATCTTGAGATGAATGAAAATTAGAACACATCTTATGAAAACCTATGGGAAACCACAAAAACAGTGCCGAGACCGTAATTTTTAGGACTCAATGCTTACATTAAAAAAGAATAAAGAGCTAAAATTGAAGATCTAACTGCACACCTGGAGGAACTAGAAAAAGAGGAATAAATTACTCCAAAACCAAGACAAAGGAAAGAAAATGTAAAGATCAGAGCAGAAATAAATTACATTGAGAACAAAAAGAAATAGAATCAACAAAACCAATAGTTGGTTCTTTGAGATCAATGAACTTGACAAACTCTTAGCTAGACTGACAAAGAAAACAAGAGAGAAGATGCAAATAAATAAAATCAGAAATGATTTTATTATCACTGAACTCCGCTCACTGAACTCCTCTCATTTCTGAAATAAGGCAGATCATAAGAGGATACTATGAACACTTGTATGCCAAATAACTAGACAATGTAGAGGAGATAGACCTATTCCTAGAAACATATGAACCAACTATACTGACCCTAGAAGAAAAAGAAAACCTCAACAAAGCAGTCACAGGTGAAGATATTGAAAGAGTCATCAAAATCCTCAGAAAGATGAAAAGTCCGGGAACAGATGGCCTTACAGGTGAATTCTACCAATCATTAATAGACAATCTAATACCAATTTTGCTCAAGTTATTCCAAAAAATTAAATAGGAGAGAACACTACCAACCTCATTCTAAGAAACTAGCATCACCCTAAGACCAAAATCAACTAAAAATACTAACATAATAAGAAAATTGTAGAACAATATCTCTAATGAATATGGATGTAAAAATCATCAACAAAATACTTACATACTGAATTTAAAAGCATTTTGAAAGACTTATACACCATGATCCAGTGGGTTTTAGACCAGGTGTGCAATGCTGATCCAACACAAGAAAATCAATTAGTGTAATAAACCACATTTATAAATTGAAGAAGAAAAATCCCATGATTCTCTAGATTGATGTAGAAAAGGTGTTTGATGAAATGCGGCACATTTTTTTGATAAAAATACTCCAAAATAGGATCAAAAGGAATATTTTTCAATATGGTAAGGTGCATCTATGAAGAACATAGAGCTAGCATAGTACTTAATGGTGAAAGAGTGAGAGTTTTGCCACTGAGATCAAGAACAAGACAAGGAGGCCCATTATCACCATTGGTATTAAATATTGTGCTAGAAGTTCTACTAGAGCAATTATGCTAGACAAATAAATAAAAATCACCTAATAAGAAAGGAAAAATTACAATTTTTGCAAATCTCTAATGATATCATCCTATATTTACAAAATCCTGAAAAATCCACAACAAAATGATTAGAACTCATAGACAAGTTCAGCAAAGTGGTGGAATACAAAATTAATACACAAAAATCAATAACATTTCTATACACTACTCATGTGCAGTCAAGGAGAAAATCAGATAAAATTTCTACTTATAATAGCAACTAAAAATATCAAATATTTAGGAATAAACTTAACCAAGGATATAAAGGATCTGTAATTAGAAAAGTATAAAACATTGTGAAAAGCAACGAAAAAAGACTTAAATAAATGGATGTACATTCTTTGTTCATGGATTTTAATGTAAATATCATTACATCAATTCTACTCAAACTGATTTACAGATTCAATGCAATCCCAATAAAAATCCTAAGAGAATTTTCTGCATAAATGGAAAAGCCAATTATTAGTTTATTTGGAAGGATAAGAGGCTCCAAATAACCAAAAATATCTTTTAAGGGAGAGCAAAGTTGGAGGAATCTAACTACAATGTTAAAAAAAAAAAATACAGTACTGTACTGGCATAAAGACAGACAGATTGACCAACAGAACGAAATCAAGAACTCTGAAATATATCCTCACATTTACAGTCAAGTGATTTTTGACAAGGTGATCAAGCCCTTCCAGCTAGGCCAGAGAAGTGTTTTCAACAAATGGTGCTGGGAGAACTGGAGAGCCATATTCAAAAGAAAGAAAGAAGACCCCTATGTAACACTTTACACAAAAAATGACTCAAAATAGATCATGGACCTAAATATAAAAGCAACAATCATAAAACCCCTAGAAGAAAATGTAGGAAAACATCTTCAATATCTTGTGGTAAGCAGTAGTTTCTTTAACCTTATACCCAAAGCAACGAGCAACACAAGAAAAAAATAGATAAATAGTACCTCCTCAAAATTCAACACTTTTGCACCTAAAGTATTTTGTCAAAAGGGTGAAAAAGCATCCAACTCAATGGAAAAAATTTGGCAACCACATATCTGATAAGGGTTTAATATCCATGATATACAAAGAGATCATATAACTCAACAATAAATGTCAAACAACCTGATTAAAAATGGGCAAAAGACTTGAAAAGACAATTGTACAAAGAAAGTGGAGAGCACCAGCACCATCAACCATAGGGCTGAGCTCTTCAAGAAGAACGACCAGTATCAGATTGTTCAGGGAGTTGGGCCTGAAGCAGTAAGCCAGCATCATGCACTTGCGGATGGTCTGATATGCCTCTGGCATAAAACTAACACTTGATTTATAAATGTGATTGTGGTTGAAAGGTTTAGTCTGTGGATGTAATATCATTTGAAAGGAAGATAGAGAATAATGTAGAAGATCTATAACATGGTGATTTCAGTGGTGAATAAAGATTATGATTAATAATATAAATTTTTAAATTTTAAAAACTGTTAAGAATATGGTGATACACGGGAAAATTGCAACTATTTTACCTTATGAAAAACAGCTAACAGTAACTTTATAATGTTTTTGCAGCAATGTCAAAGGAGATATATCAATTGTAAGGGACAATACAAGGGGGAATGTAGTGGGGTATGGGATTTTCCTTTCTGAGTAATGTAAACGTTCTAAAATTGACTGAGCTGATGATGGCACAACTCTGTGACGAAAGTTAGAGCCACTGAGTATACACTTTGAATGACCTGTAAAAGAATGGCACTGTATAACAGTGTGACTCCAGCAGTGGAAGATGGACTGTAGTTAACTGAAAAATATAAGAATGTTCTCTAATGAACTACAATGCATATATAATACTAATAAAGGGTGTTAATAATCAGGAGGTTGGGGGAAAATACACCAAATATAAAATATGGTCTGTGTTGATAGTAATAGGTTGATGTTCTTTCATAGTCTATAACAAATATTTCACAACAATGCAAATGTTGGGGGTGTGATGATGTATGGGAGCCAAGTATGATGATATGTATTTTTGACTTGTAAGTTCAAAACTTTTACTATAAACTTAATGTTTATGTATGTTCATATATGAATTATATACTTCAATAAAATTTCTAAAAAACATAAAATATATTTGAGGCAATAGAAGTGGACTTGAATTGATTGAAAACAGAATTAGTGATATTGAGGAAAGAATATCTGAACTTGAAAAGACAGGAAGACAGAAAGAGAAAAGAATGGAACAAATGGAACATAATCTCAGGGAAGTAAATGAAAATGAAAAATGCTCAAACATATGTGTAAGTATTCCAGAAGGAAAAGAAAATGGAAAAGGCATTGAAAGAATACCTGAGGAAAAAATGACTGAAAACATCTCAACCCTTATGAAAGACCTAAATATAACTATCCAAGGACAATATACCCCAAAGAGAATAAATACAAATAGACCTATTTTGAGACATCTGCTATTGAGAATGACAAATATCAGAGAGAAAGAGGATTCCTAAAACATCAATAGAAAAGCAAAGCACTCCAAGCAAGAAGGCCTCAATAACATTAAGTGCCAACCTTTCATCAGAAACCATGGAGGTGAGAAGAAAGTGGTATGATGTATTTAAGGTGCCAAAAGAGACAAATTGCCAAACAAAAATTTGTATCTGGCAAAACTGTCCTTCAAAAATAAGGGAGTTTAAAGACTTTATAGACTAACAAAACCTGAGAGAGTAAGTTATCAAAAGACCAGATCTACAAAGAAAATGCTACAGCCTGAAAGGAAAAACATGGATGTGAGACTTGGAGAAGAATGAAGAAATGAAGATTATTAGGAAGGGTGAACCAAAGGATAAAAAGAAAAACAATAATAAGATATGATGACAGAAAACCAAAGGATAAAATGGATAAAATAAGTAATGCTTTCACAGTAATAAAATTCAATCTTAACAGATTGAATTCCCCAATCAAAAGACATTGACAGAGTGAATTAAAATTATGGGCCATCTATATGCTGTCTATAAGAGACTCAACTCAGAGATAAGGACACAACAAAGATGAAAGTGAAAGGGTCGAAAAGGTATTCCATGCAAATTATAAACTTTAGTAATGATACTAATATTGGACAAAATAGATTTTAAATGCAATATTATTATAATAAATAAATAAAGTCATAATATATTCATGAAAGGGGAAATTCACAAGGAAGAAATAACTATAATAAATATTTATGTCCCTAATCTAGGTGTCCCAAGATATATGAGGCACACACTGGCAAAGTTGAAGAGAGTAATAGATGTTTTTACAAAAATATTTGAGAACTTCAATATGCCACTGTCAGCAAAGGATAGAACATCTGGACAGAGGATAAAAAAAGGATACAGAGAGTTTCAATAATATGATAAATGAGCTAGACCTAACAGACATTTAAAAAACATTACACCCCAAAACAGCAAAAAAATATATATGTTTTTCAAGCATTCAAGTGTCCTTCTCCAGGATAAACTACATTTTGGGTGACAAGACAGGTCTCAACAGATCTAAATACTTTGAAGTTTTACAGAAAACTTTATCTGAACATAAGGAATGAAGCTGGAAATCAATAACAGATAGAAAAAGGGAAAATTCATAAATATATGGGCACACTCTTAAATACTCACTCTTAAATAATCAGTATGCTAATGAAAAAAATTGAAGAGAATTCAGTAACTATTGTGAGATGAATGAAAGCAAGAACACAGGATATCAAAATCTATGAGATACAGCAAAGGCAGTGCTGGGAGGGAAATTTACACTCCTCACTGCTAATATTAAAAAAGAAGAAACAGTGAAATTCAAAGAGCTACCTGCACATCTGGAAAAACTAGAAAAAGTACAGCAAACTAATCCCAAAACAAGTTGAAGGAAAGAAATAATAAAGATCAGAGGAGAAATAAAATTGAGGGGAAAATAAAGAAAACTCATCTTTTATGTAAAGGTAGTGGACACCAGAGGTTCTGAGACATGGAAGAGGGATGAATAAGTGTAATATTGGGGCATTTTCAGGACATTGAATTTGTCCTGTGTGACATTGCAGTGACGGATACAGGCCATTGTATATTTTGTCATAACTTACAAAATTTTACTGGACGAAGTGTAAACTATAATGTAAACTGTAGTCCATGGTTAGTACCAATATGAGATCATAAATAGTAACAAATGTATCACTATAAAAGGATGTTGTTAATGTGGGAATGTATTGGAGGGGAGGGATTGGGAATCCCTTATATTTTTATGTAACATTTATGTAATCTAAATCTTCTTTTAAAATACATATAAAATTAATTATAAAGAAAACAATAGAAAGGATCAACAAATCCAAAAGTTGATTATTTGAGAACATAAACAAAATTGACAAACTCTTTGTTAGACTGAAAAAGATAAAACAGAGAAGATGCAAATAAATAAATTCAGAGAAATGGTGGAGGATATTACCATTGACCAGGTAGATATAAGAGAGAGCATAGATGGTACTATGAACAACTGTACACACAGAAAAACTAGAAAATTTAGAGAAGGTGGACATATTCCTAGAAACACTTGAACTGACTACACTAATCCTAGAAGAAATTGAAGATCTTAACAAATCAACCTCAAGTAAAGAGATTGAAAAAATCACCATAAACCTCCCAAAGATGAAAAGCCCAGGACCAGATGGGTTCACAGATGAATTCTTCCAATCCTTCAAAGATGATCTAATACCAGTATTTCTTATGGTCTTCTAAAAATTTAGCAGAAGGAACCCTACCAAACTCATTCTATGAAGCCAACATCACCTTAATACCAAAACAAGATAAAGATACTACAAGAAAAAGAAAATTGCAGACCAGTATCTCTAATGAACATAGATAAAAAATCCTCAAAAAAATTCTTGCAAACTGAATACAAAATTACATTAAAGGACTTAGGCATCACAATCAAGTGAGTTTTATCCCAGATATGCAAGTGTGTTTCAACAGAAGAAAATCAATTAATGTAATAAACCACATTCATAAATTGAAGAAAAAGCACACAATGTTTTGGATTGGTGCAGAAAAGGCATTTGATAAAATATAGCATCTTCTCTTGATAAAAACACTCCAATAGATAGAAGTGGAAGAAAGCTTTATCAATATGTTAAAGTGATTGTATGAAAAAACCTATAGCTAGCATTGTACTCCATGGTGAAAGACTGAAATCTTTCCTTTCTGTATCAGGAAGAAGACAAGGATGCCCATTTCCACCATTGTCATTCAATATTGTGCTGGAAGTTCTAGACAGAGAAATTAGGATAGATAAAGAAATAAAAGGCACTGAAATAGGAAAGAAAGAAATAAAAGTTTTGCTATTCCCTTGTGATATGATCCAATATCTAGAAAATTCTGAAAAATCAACAAAAAGTTATAAGATGTAAAAGACAAGTTCAGCAAGTAACGGGATAGAAGATTTATATGCAAAAGTCAGTAGTATTTCTATACACTACTGATGAGCAAACTGAAGAGGCAATCAGTAAAAAAGTCCTTTTATAATCATGGCTAAAAGAGTGAAATATTTAAATATAAACTTTAATAAAGAGATAGAAAAGACATAAAGGACCTGTACTCAGAAACCACAAACCAAAACTTAAATAAAGGGAAGGGCATTTCCAGTTCATGGATTAGAAAACTAAATATAGTAAAGGTGTCAATTCTACCCAAACTGATTTATAGAATCAAAGCAATACACAAAAAATCCTAACAAACTTTTCTGCAGAAAGGGAAAAGCCAATTATCGAAATTATTTGGAAGGGTAAGGGGTACCAAATAGCTAAAAATGCTTTAAAAATGATGAACGAAGTTGGAGGACTCTCACTTCCTGACTTTAAATCATATTACATAGCTACAGTGGTAATAAAATATAAAATAAAATAAATAAAATAAAATAAATAAAATAAAATAAGTAAAATAAAATAAAATAAAATAAATAAAACAAATAAAAATAAAAAAATAAAAATAAATAAAAAAGTAAAAAAAAAAAAGCATGGTAATGGCATTCAGACAGATTAACCAATGAAATCAAACTGAGAGTGCAGAAATAGACACTCACATCTATGGTCAATTGATTTTTGACAAGGCTGACAAACCGACCCAGCTTGGCCAATATAATGTATTCAACACATGGTTCTGGGAAAACTGGATATTCATATCTAAAAGAAAGAAAGAGGACACCTTATTAAAAAATTAACTCAGAATGGATCAAATACCTAAATATAAAAGCTACAATCATATAAATTCTAGAAGAAATTTAGGGAAACATTTTCATGACCTTGTGGTAGATTTGAGGAGGAAATTTACAATAGCAAGTAAAGAATCAAAGACCTAGTAATAAAATGAACCAAAGATGTTAAGGATTTGTTCACAGAAAAATAGACAACATTGTTAAAGGTAATCCAAGAAGACCTAAATAAAAGGAACAAAATTCTCTGTTCCTGAATAGGAAGACTAAAGATCACTAACATATTTATCCTCCTCAAATGGATTTATAGATTTAACTCAATCCCAATAAAAATTACACCATTTTCAACTGAATTGGAAAAGCTAACTATAAAACTTATTTGGAAGGTCAAGGGGCCCAGAATAGCCAAACACAAAAGAAAAATGAATTGGAGTATTCACACTACCTGAGTTTAAAACATATTACCAAGCTACAGTGGTTAAAACTCCATGGTATTGGCACAAGGATAGACATACTGACAAATGGAAGAGAACTGTGAGTTCTGATACAGATCCTCACATATATGGTCAACTGATATTCAACAAGGCCACCAAGCCCACTGAACTGGAAGAGAATGGCCTCTTCAACAAATTGTCCGTGGAGAACTGCATATCCATGTCCAAAACATGAGAGAGGTTCATCACCTCATGCTGTATACAAAAAGTAACTCAAGATGGATCAAAGATCTAAATAAAATGCCAAGACTATAAAGCTCCTGGAAGATAATGAAGCGAAGCAACTACAAGATCTTGTAGTAAAAAATGGTTTCATAAACCTTACACCCAAAACACGAGCAATGAAAGAAAACATAAGTAAATGGGACCTCCTCAAAATTGACAACTTTTATACTTCAAAGATGTTTGTCAAGAAAGTGAACAGGCAGCCTGCTCAAGGGGAGAAAATATTTTGGAACCATCTATCTGATAGAGGCCTAATATCCTACATATATAAAGAAATCTTATATCTTGAAAATAAAAAAAGACAAACAACCCATTTAACAAATAGAAAAGTGATTTGAAGAGACACCTCTCCAAAGAAGAAACACAAATGGCTAAAAAGCACATGAAAAAATGCTAAAAATCACTCCCTGTTAGGGAAATGCAAATCAAAGCTACAATGAGATATCATCTTACACCCAGCTATTTTAAAAAAAAGAAGACTGCAAGTGTTGGAGAGGATGTGGAGAAAAGAGAACACTTATCCAATTCTGGTGGGAATGCAGAATGGTGCAGCCATTGTGAAGGACAGTTTGGCAGTTCCTCAGGAAGTTAACTATAGAACTGCCATATTATTCAGCAGTCCAACTTCTGAGTATATACACAGAAGAACTGAAATCAGGGACACGAACAGATATATGCACACTAATATTCATAGCAGCATTATTCACTATTGCTAAAAGTTGGAAGCAACATAAATGTCCATCAACAAATGAATGGATAAGCAAACTGTGATATATACATACAATGGACATTTGCTCAGCTGTAAGAAGGATTGCAGTATTAACACACGGGATAAAATGGATGAACATTGAAGACCTATGTTAAATGAAGTAAGCCAGGCACTGAAGGACAAATATTACATGATCCCACTGATAAGAAGTAAGCAAATTGATCAGATTCACAGAGCTACACTATGGAACTTAAGTTTAGAGGATACAGAAAGAGAGTAGAGGGTGATGAGTCTATTCCCATATGGGAAAGATCTATGATAAGTTGCAAGGCTGTAATTGTGCAGGGGATGAGTGTGACAGTGGTGAAATGATGTGATTGGATTCAGCAGTGCTGTTCTGTGAGGAGGAGTCATTCAAGGGATTGAGTTGACCTATCCATGGAACTCAGGGGAGGGTTGGGGTAAGTATCATGTGAACTCTGTGGATTTCCTCTTCTTTTGGCCAATATGGCAAGAGAAGGTTTTAGGTGTAGGGTGTTGCATGCGGGGTGTATATTAGACAAAGTGCACCTAGGGCAGGCTTCTATGGAATATATAAGTGTTCATCTTTTCACAGTGTGTTATACAGTTGGGGGAAACCCACACCATAAACAAGAATGTATCAGATTCCCTCCTGTGGAGTCCTGATATGTCCTCAATTATTGGGACAAGAATCCCTTGAGATCATAGGCACTGCCTAATAAAGAAAACAGACCAATATTATTACAAGTAACTATGAATCTTATACTTCAAAAATGGAAACTTTGTGGTTAGCATACGTTCTGGGAGGGGCAGTATAGAATAGATGGAATGTAGATTTTTAGGGCATTAAAATTGTACAGCATGATCTTGTAATGACAGATACAGGCCACTTCAAGGTTCTTTGGAATCTATAAAAGCGAACAATCTAAATTATAAACCTTAATATAAAACATTGACCATAGTTTGTACCAATGCTTCAATATCTGTACATCATTTGTAACAAAGCTACCATTTGCATATAAAATGTTATAAATAAGGGAGAGGGGATAATGGGAAGGGTGTTGGGTATATGGGAATCTCTTATGAGACTTTTCTGTACCCTAAAGTTTCATTAAAGATAAAATGGGGGAAAAAAAGACACTGGGGTAATATATGGAAGAAAATATCACTTTTTATACAAGAAATGGATCTTTCAATGATGAAAGACACAATGTCTAAAATTTTTTTATTTCAAGTTTTAACCTTTTTGTATTTCATTGGCTCTTTTTAAAATTATTAATTCATTTTCATATTAATTTTTATTGGTTATTTTTTGGTTTCATTTGTGAAGAGGTTTTGGATCACAGAAGTGTCACAACAATGGCAGGGGAGGATCACTGGTGTAGGGTGTCAGTGATGGGGGATACATGGGAAGGGGTTCACCAAGGGCATACCTCTAAGTCAGATGATTATGTTCAAGTGTTCATAGGGCATTGTTTTGGTGGGTAGAGATCCACACGATAACCAAAAGAATATTGAATTATCATCCTGGGGAGTTCTGTTATATTTTCTAATAGGACAGCAAGAATACCTCAAATGCAAGAGCATTGCCTAGTGAAGAAAGACCATTATGTCAGGACCTTGATATTGATGAATGCACTTATGCAATTTTCTTGTGAAACTGAAACTTAGCCTTGTATTATATACTGCCTATGAGTTACCGCATGAAAACCTCCTTGTTGCTCAAATCTGGCCTCTCTGTAAGCCAAACTCAGCTTATAAATGCACTACTTTCCCCTTGACATGATTCATGATGTCACTTGACATGGTCCAGTGATGAGACTCCCTGGCACTGAGAGGTAAGTACCCAGAGATAACTAACAATGCATCTGTAAAAAGACCTTGACCAAAAGTAGAAAATGGAAAATACAAATGGATTTTTATGGCTAAGAGATTTCAAAGTATGTCCAGAGGTCATTCCAGATATTAGGTTTATGCACATCTCAGCAGGATATCATTGACTGCCACAGTAAACCGTACCTCAAATAGTGGGACTCCTGAGTGCTCTAGAGACATCTAGAAACTATAAGCAGGGCATACATCTCAGCACTCTGTTAGTGGGACTGACTTTGGAATTTATGCTCCCTAGTAAAAGAAAGTTAGACTCATTTATACTTTTCCTACAAATGGCTCTTCTTTCCCTTTTATTTGAATATATATTAAGCACTATATTTGTTGAATATATGCCCCTTAGATTTAAATCTTTGGTCCATCCCACATATCATCCCTCACCCAATGGCCTTCACCAGTAGTGATGCCCTGCCATATTTGCCAAAAGAACATTCTCACCATTGGAGTTTTAACTACAGACCTGCAAATCACCAGAATTCACCTCTTCCTTTTTCCAATCCTAGCTCCAGTTCCCGGGATTGTCCAAGCAAAGACCCCACTCTACTCCCCCCCATATTCCTGCACCCTCAAACCCAATCACATCACTATACCACCATCATCCTTATCCACTGCCTAACAACCCCCTTCTACCTTATCATAGATTTTGCCCTTATGGAACATTGGCTTACCACCATCTACTCCGTTTATGCTCCTTATAGCCTGTATTCCAGACCCTAGCTTTGTGAGTCTGTTCAATTTGCTAGTCAATTCAGTGAGGTCATGTAATATTTGTCCTTCTGGGCTTGGCTTCTTCACTCAATATAAGTTCTTCAAGATTCTTCATTGTTGTTCTAAACTCTAAATCCTCTTCAAAAATAAATTTTAGGATATTTTAAAAAAATTTAAATCCATACTAAGAAAGAGGAATATATGGCCCAAAGGAGCAATCCAAGATTCCAGATGACATTCAGGAGTTGAGACAGTCATAGATGTTCAAACAAAACTCCTTAATATAAGCACTGAGGTGGTTAAAGAGACTGTGAACATCAAGAAGACACTGGCATACTAGAACAGTACCAACAGTCAGGGACTGTGGAGGAGGGGGCTGGTTGTGGGACAGTAGACTCAGTGCTGGGAAAGTTGGACAAGAAATGGCCCAGCCAGGGGCTAGTGGGAGCCACAGTGGTGTGGGCTGGGGGCAGTGAACATGGCCTGCAACTGCACCTTGAGAATGCCTTGGGTAGTGCTTACCTAAAGTTTCTTGATGACCACTGGAGGGAGACAGTAGAAAGTATGACAGCTGGAGGGAGACGGTAGGAATTATGTCAGCTCTATTCTCCTTCATAAATGTTAGTGGATCTAAATTATGAATTAGTGTTCTTTCAAACACATGATGCCATGCAGTATGCCCCACTGGAATAAGTAAAACTGTTCACAAATTGAGAATTTCATTTATAACATTGAATTTAGAAGATACTGCTAAGGTAAAAAGAAGGAGGGAAAGCTGCTTTGAAAAATGTCTCATCCTTATTCAAAATATTGCCAAATATTTATCATTCAATTTTCTTCATACTAATTTCATATTCATGATCTTAAAGAGTGCTCAGATCCATAATAGTTACAGGTAGAATTAATGCTAATAGAGTGGTATGACATGACACTGAGAATACATATGTATATTCTGAGTCAGGAATACATTAAGCTGGAAAATTTTGTTGAGGAAAGTCTTGGAGAAAACCAAATACAAGTTTGCAGCCCTAAAATTCACAAATATCATAAATTGTTAAAAAAATGAAGTAGATATCTTTTTAAAGTTTTATAACACTGTCTTCCTTATGGTTTAATATTAGAACTCTAGTGTTATCACATTCAAAACAAGTCCTTTAGGTTTGTGTGTGTGTCTGTTTGTGTGTTTGAGACACCCTAATTTTGTGGTACTAAGATAATATATAAAGGTAGATGAGGATATATTTTAATATCATAAAACAAGAAAAATCAGAACTGATGGCCATTTCCTGCTCTCCTTCCCCAATTTTATTCAAAAGTTGGAGTGAGGAAGTGGATGTAGAGCTTTCATTCTAAAACTCTTCCTTTATATGAGACTAGATTTTGGGTTTGGAGAGGGGCATAAATAACTTTCCATGAAGAACAAATTAATATACAGAATCTGTTTTTTTCACAACATTGTTTGGTAATGTATTAATGAGGCAGTGCTCCTCATTAATAAACTCTGTTTTCACTCAGGGTTAATGTATCAAATAAAATTTAAGGTTGAAATAGGAAAATTAGGTACTACCACTGCAAATTATTTTGGGAATGATGAATCCTATAGATGGAAATTTTTCAATGTCACCTGAAGACAACATGGTCTTTGCATGAAATCCATGTTTCTTTTCTTCAAAAAAGGAGGTGGGGAAGGTCATTTGGCCTCCCTTCCCCATCGATCATATTCCTTCAACCTCCCTCCTCTATCTTCTTGACCAGTAAATGACCACACATGAATAATAGTAAAAAGCTTCTGTCAGGGAACTATCTCTTATGCCACTGACAGCCTGTGAACTTGAGCTTCAGGAAATATTAGTAAAGGTATATGTATACGTACATATATATTATTCTAGGAAGAAAACACATTTTAAAACAGGGAAACTTTAACTTAT
>JAQZBX010077523.1:0-14260 GCA_029593785.1 Cabassous unicinctus
TATATATAACATTTCTAGTTGTGTGTGTGTATATATATATATATTTCACCTAACACTATAACAATATAACAATATATATAACATATATATATCTGTTATTGTTTTTATTTAGAGATTAATATGATTTATATGATATATAAAGTTCGTAGGTCTCATTTCTGCCTGAAACTAAAAAGGAGGTGGTGAGGGACTACTTATTACTTCTTTCTAAGAGTCCTTTGCACTTTTTTTTTCTTTTCAATTTTCTTTTCATTGTGTCAGCACAACAAACACACACAAAAAACACCAAATTTCCATGGGGGCAGAGTTACCTCTAGGACCTCATCATTCAATCTGGATATTTCCTTCACCAACAGGTGTTGTTGCCCTGACCTAGCTCATGCTTTCTCTTACAGTGAAAAGGTCATGTTATTTTATGACTGCCACATGCTTCCATGAGCAATTTTCACATTTATTTTCTTAAGGGAAAAATAATTATTTTCTCCTATCACTGGGTATTAAAAATATGATTGCAAGCCCATACAGTTCTTTCCTTCATAAAGGGTCACTCAAATGATCTTTGAATCAAGTAAAATGTCAAAAAGGAACAAACCAGTGTCAGAAGAAGGGAGGTATCAGGTTCCTTAATAAGATCCTCGTGCAACCCCAATACCAGTACAGTTCAGAGTCTAGAAATCTGCAGATATTAGAGAGTAAAGTGATATTTGTAGAATCATAACTTGGAAATCTAATATTTCTAGCTAAAAATAGTTGTTATAAACATCCTTTTGGTCATGAAATTTTCTTTGTTCTGTGTGTAGCTTTCCCAGGATAACCTAATCCAAGGACAATATTCCTCTGGTTTTGTCTTTGACCCAGAAACATGCTCCTGTAAAGATTTCTGTAACTATCACTAGAAGTTTTCTGGGATTGTAGTCATTGGCTTCTCAGCCATTGCGTAGCCTCCACCAATTACTTAAACAAATATCAATTAAATGCTTCATAGTGCTAAATGCTGTGCCCTCAAGGTGCTTTCAGTTTGTACACACACACACACACACACACACACACACAAGTAAATTTGTACAAGATGTTTGTTTCAATGAAGATATGTATGATCAAAGTGAAGTGGTAGCATGAAATATTTGGGGTGTCACAATGAACTGAATATTGCTGGAACATGAAGATCAAGGAAGCCATAACAAGTCAGGAAGCAGCTAGGGCATGAAGAGCTCTGCAGATTTAATCCTGAAAAATCACAGGTTCTTGGTTTTTGAACTATGGAATCCTTTGTTCAAATAAAAGATTACATAAAGTCTCAAAACACAATATGCCTTCTTGAGTGCAAATGGACCATTCTCCAGTATAGACCATATATTAATTTCAAAATAAGACTCAATAAATTATAAAATATTGAAATCATGCAATGTATGCTATCTGACCCTAATGAAATAAGATAGAAATCAGTAACAAAGGGAGAAATGGAAAATACACATATGTGGACATTAGACAACATACTCTTAAACAGCCAATGAGATAAAGAGGACATCATAAGTGAAATTAGGAAATATTTTGAAGCAAATTAAAATGAAAATAAAGCATACCAAAACTTATGGGATGCAGTGAAGGCAGTGCTGAGAAGGAAATTTATGGCTCTAAATGCTTACATTAAAATAGAAGAAACACTTCAAATCAAAGACTTAATCTCAAAACTGGAAGAAGTGGAAAAAGAAGAGCAAGCTAAACCCAAACTGAACAGAAGGAAGAAAATAACAAAGATTGAAGTGGTGAGAAGTGAAGTAGGAAAAACAAAACAATAGAATCAACAAAACCAAACGCTGATACTTTGAAAAAATCAATAAAATCAACAAACCATTAGCTGGACTAACAAAGAAAAAAAGAGGATTCAAATAACAAAAATAAAAAATGAAAAAGGGGTATTACTCCCAATCCCACTGAAATAAAAAGACCTATAAAAATATTAAGAACAACTGTACATCAGTAAATTAGATGAACTAGATAAAATTGACAAATTCTTGGAAACATACAAACTACCTACATTGATTCAAGAAGAAACAGAAGATTGCAACAAACCAACTAATAGTAAAGAAATTGAATCAGTAATCAATAAACTCACTTCAAAAAAAAAGCCAAAAAACTCAGGACCAGATGGCTTCACAGGGGAATTTACCAAATGTTCCTAGAAGACTTAATTTCAATTCTTTTCAAACTCTTCCAAAAAAAAAATTGAAGAGGAGGCAACACACTTCCTAATTCATTTTATAAGGCCAACATCTCCCTCATACCAATACAGATAAAGCTTTGAAAGAAAAAGAAACCACAGCCCAATAGATCTTATGAATAAAGATGCAAAAATCCTCCACAAAATAATAGCAAACAGAATTCAAAAGTGTATTAAAAGAATTATACACCATTATCAAGTGGAACTTATCGTTGGCATGGAAGGTTGGCTCAACATAAGAAAATCAATTAAGGTAATACATGACAATAACAGAATGAAGGAAAAAATACCCATGATGATCTCAATTGATGCAGAAAAGGCTTTTGCAAATTCTAGCACTCCTCTTGTTAAAAACAGTTAGTACACTAGGAATAGAAGGAAACTTCCTCAACATGATAAAAGGCATATATGAAAAATGCGCAGCTAACATCCTACTTAATGGTGACAGACTGAAAGGTTTCCTTCTAAAATTAAGAATAAGACAAGAATGCCCACTCTCACCACTGTTATTCAATATAGTCTTGGAAGTTCTTGCCAGAGCTATTAGGTAAGTAAAAGAAATAAGAGGCATCCAATTTGGAAAGGAAGAAGTAAAAGTTTCCCTATTTGCATATGACATAATCCTATATACAAAAATTCTTGAAAAAATCCAAAGCAACACTTCTAGAGCTCAAAAAATGAATTCAGCAAAGTGGCAGAGTACAGGATCAACAGCCAAAATTTAGTAATGTTTCTATACACAAACAATGAGCAATCAGAAAAAGAAACCAAGAAAAAATGTCATTCACGAGAGCAATCAAAAGAATCAAATATCTAGGAAAAAATCTGACCAAGGATGTAATGGACTTGTACACAGAAAACTTTAAAATATTGCTAAGAAAAATTTAAAAAGACCTCATACATGGAAGGACATTCCGTGTTCATTTATTGGAAGGCTAAATATTTTTAAGATGTCAATCCTAACCAAAGCAATTTATAGATTCAGTGCAAGCCCAGTCAGAATTCCAACAATCTTTTTTTACAGAAATGGAAAAGCCAATCATCAAACTTACATGGAAGGGTAAGGGCCCC
The DNA here is from genome assembly GCA_029593785.1 of Cabassous unicinctus. Lineage (NCBI taxonomy): Eukaryota > Metazoa > Chordata > Mammalia > Cingulata > Chlamyphoridae > Cabassous > Cabassous unicinctus. The sequence goes on from JAQZBX010077523.1 coordinate 3,293, forward strand.
AAATATCTAAAGCCGTCTTGAAAGAGAAGAATGAAGTTGGAGTACTCACACTTCCTGAACTTAAAACTTTACAAAGCTATTTTTGCAGGAATGGCAAAGAAGATACATCAATTCTAAGGGTATGGGATTTTTCCTTTTAGAATAATGAAAACATTCTAAAATTGACTGAGGTGATGACAGCACAATTCTGTGATGAAAATTACAGGCACTGAGTATATTCTTTGAATGGATTGTACAAAACATGGGACTGTATTACACAGGGAATCCTGTCACGGAAGATGGACTGTGGTTAACAGAACAAATATGAGAACATTCTCTCATGAACTATAACAAATATACAATACTAATACAGAGTGTTAATAATCAGGTGTCCTGGAGGAAAATACATCAAATATAAGCTTTGGCTATAGTTAGTAGTAATATTTTGATAATGCTTTTTCATTATTTGTAACAAATGTTTCACAATAATGCAAGGTTTTCGTGGTAGGGTGATGTTTGGGAGCCCTGTATTATGATATTTAAGTTTGTTTTGTAAGTTCAAAACTTTTACTATACACTTATTGTTTATATATGTTCGTATGAATGATATACATCAATAATATTTTATATAAAAATATGATTACAAAGCCACATTCATCAAAACAGCATGGTACTGGCAAAAGGACATACAGATAGACCAATGGAATCAAATTAGGAGCTCAGAAATCAACCCTTACATTTATGGCCTAGTGATTTTTATCATGGTGGTACAGATGACTCATTTGGGAAAGAACAGTCTCTTCAACAAATGGTGCTGGAAAAACTGGATGCCCATTTGCAAAAAAAAAAAAAAAAGAGGAGGACCTTTACCTCACACTGTATACAGAAATAAACACAAAATGTATTGAAGACCTAAATGTAAGAGCTAGAACTATCAATCTCCTAGAAGAAAACATAAGGACATATCTCCAGAACCTTGTGGTAAGCAATGGTTTCTTAGACTTTACACACAATGCACAAACAACAACAACAACAAAAAAAAACAGAGAACTGGAACTTCATCAAAATTAAAACCTTATGCCCAAAGGACTTTATCATGAATGTAAAATGACAACCTACACACCGGGAGAAAATATTTGGAAACCACATGTCTGATAACATTTACTATACAGAATATATAATAAAATCCTTCAACTTTACAACAAAAAGACAAAACTCAAAACATGGGCAAAAGACTTGAATAGACATCTCTCTAAAGAAGATATACAAATGGCTAGAAAGCACATGAAAAGATGCTCGACATCATTAGCCATGAGGGATATATAAAATCAAAATAATGAGATACCATTACATCCATGAGAACTGCTACTATTAGCAAGATGGAAAATAACAAATGTTGGAGAGGATGCAGAATACTCATTGCTGGTGAAAATGTAAAATGATACAGCTACTGTGAAAAAGAGTTTGGCAGTTCCTTAGAAAGCTAAGTATGGTCATAGAACTACCATTTCACCTGTCAATCCCACTACTAGGTATATATCCTAAAGAACTGAAAGCAGGGGCATGAACAGAATTTGCACATTGATGTTCATAGCAGCATTATTCACAATTGCCCAAAGCTACCCAAGTATTCACCAACCAAGAATGAATAAATAAAATGTGGTATATACATACAATGGAATATTATTCAGCCATAAAAGGGAACGAAGTCCCCATACATGTGACAACATGAAGAATCTTGAAGATATCATGTTGAGTGAAATAATCCACTTACCAAAAGACAAATATTGTATGATCTTACTGATTTGAAACAATTAGAATATGCAAACTCATAGTGACAGTAACTAGAATATTGGTTATCATGTGACCAGGTAGGGATAAGGAATGTGATGTTAAGGTTTAAAATATACAAGATTCCTATTTAGAATGATGGAAATGTTTTAGCAATGGATGGTGGTGATAGAAACACAAAATTTGAAAGCCATTAACAGCACTTAAGTATATATCTGAATATGATTAAAAGGGGAAATATTAGATTGTATATATGGTAACAGAATAAAAATTTTTTTAAACTATCCATGGAACTAGTTTACACAGTTAGCCCCAAGTTAAACCATGGGCTTTAGTTAATAGTACAACTATAACAATATGTTATCATCAATTGTAAGAAATGTTCCACATCAATGAAAGTTTTTGTTGGTGGGGTGGTGTTATAGAAATTCTGTATTTTATGCATGATTGTTCTGTAAACCCATAACTTCTCTAATAAAGAAAAAAAAAATTGTATGGGAAGTAGATGTGGCTCAAGCAATTGGGCTCCCATCTACCATATGGGAGGCCCCAGGTTTGATTCCTGGGGCCTCCTGGTGAAGCCAAGCTGTGCTGTGCCATGGAGAGCTGTTGGCCCTGTGCAGCAAGATGATGCAACAAAGGGAGACAGAGAAGAGACAGTGAGAGACACAGCAGACCAGGGAGATGAGGTGGCTCAAGCAATTGAGTGCCTCTCTCCCATGCCGGAGGTCCTGGGATCATTTCCCGGTGCCTCCTAAAGAGAAAGAAGAGAAGAAAAAGACAAGCAGATATGGAAAGAACAAACAGCAAATGGACACAGAGAGCAGACAGCGAGCTCAAAAACAACAATGGGGGGGGTGGGAGGAGAGAAAAAAATTGTATTATTTCCAAAATCTGAGACTATCTTAATATCTTTCTTTTAATAATTTTTAGTTAAATCTGTTGTAAAAATCATACTTCTTGGAAGCAGATGTGGCTCAATCGATAGGGCTCCCGTTTACTATATGGGAGGCCCCGGGTTCGCTTCCCGGGGCCTCCTTGTGAGGGCAGGCTGGTCCGTGCGGCGCAGTGGGCTGATGCAGCAAGACCTTGCAGCAAGGGGGAGATAAGCAGACACAGAGAAGACAGGCAGCAAATTGACACAGCAAACACAAGCAGCAAGGGGCGGGAGGGGGGGGGATAAATAAATAAATAAATAAATCTTTAAAAAAAAATCATACTTCTTATTAATTTAATCTTTTTTATTTAGTTGATGCCTATTTTATTGCTCAAAATATGGCTTATCTTGAACATAATTTGTATTTTGTTGTTGCTGGGTAGAATATTCTATAAATATCAAATGGGTCAAGTTGGTTGATAGTGTTATTCAAGCCACCAATGTCCTTACTATTTATTTTGGCTAAATTGCTCTATCAGTTACTGAGAGAAGAGGTTGAAATTACTAGCTACATCCGTGGATTTGCCTGCTTTTTTTTCAGTTCTATCAGTTTTTGTTTTATGAATTTTGAAGCTGTGTTATTAAAGGAATGTATTTTTCAATTCTTGTTTTCTTTATGAATTGACCTCTTTACCAGTATAAAATGACCCAAAGTTCTTTGCTCTGAAATCTAGTCTTTCCCACTTTCTTTTGATTAGTGTTGATATGACATACCATTTTCCATCCTCTTAATTCTAATCTATTTGTGTTTTTATATTTAACATGACACTCTTTTAAACAGCATATAGTTGGGTCTTATGTTTTTATCCTATCTGGCAATCTAAATGTTTAGATCATTTACAATTATAGTTATTGATATAGCTAGACTTTAAATACATCTTTTTGTTATTTGTCACTACTAATTTTTTTCCTTTTATAACAACTTAACTTGGATTCATTTCATATTTATCATAAGTCCATTTTTCCCTACCATTGTATGTTAGCCATTCTTTTATATATATTTATTCATTCATTCATTTTTTCATTCAGTAATTGCTATAGCATTTAAAAATATACATCTCTAACTTTCTGAAGTCTATTTTCAAATATTGTTATGCTACTTTGCATGCAGTGTAAGGATCTTACAACAGTATACCACCATCCCCTCCATGCCCTTCTTTATGCTATTATTGTCACATTGTTTTTTTCTATATGCTATAGACCCAATAATACATCATTACTATTTTGCTTAAAAGAGTCAGTTATCGATAATGTTGGCAAAATAGCATCAGTTTAAGTGTGGACTCACCATCTCTTTCACAAAAGATGACTGAGTCGGGGAAGATCCTGCCTGAGTGAGCTGTTTTGGGAACCCACAGAGCAGGAGGTTTCAGGGCATCAATCTGGAGAGAGCTGGACAAAGAGATAAATTACTCAAGGTAAAGCCTTGAATTTCTTGCCCCTGAGGCTGGAAATTGCAAGATGGCTAAGCCCCACTCTCAAGACAAAGCCGCTGTGAGCCCCAAGCCCTGACTCCACCAGCCATCCAGAGGGAGGGAGCATTCTCCAAGAGTGGGAGGGTTCTGGCAAAGGGTGGAGAGGGGTTTCCTTTCTGTGGGTTTGGTTGCCTGGACCCCCTTTGAGCTTTGAGTAACATACTAGCTGGCTTGAGGTGGCATCAGGAAGAGGGGAGAGGCGAATCTGCTGAGGCAGTCTGATTTACCTAACCACCCTGGGATAGAGAAATTTGGCCTGAAGAGGGAAGAGTCAGGCAATTGTCTATTTCTGTGCTGAAAACTATAAAATTTCAAACCCCCTAAGGGAGGCAGGCAGTAGGAAGCACTTAATAAGCTTCCAAGAGCCTATTTAGGGTCCTCTGGGAGGAGAGGGTGATCTGGAAGAGGGTTGAGAGTCAGTTTTCTGCAGTGAGTTCAGTCACCAGGGTCTCATTTGAATTTCAAAAGGGAGCTAAATCTGACTGGGAGAGATGAGAGGGAATCCCCTCACATAGGCTGTTGCATCCTGCTGCCCTGGGAAAGAAAGCAACAAGAATAGAAAGGGGTCAGGGACAGACTCCTAATCAGCAGGAATTTATCCAACTGCAAAGAGTCAACCTGCCTGAGGGAAAGTGACTGGATAGCTTTCTGAAGAGCTAAAAGACCCAAAAAGAAAGTTTAGCTGAGTGGAGGAGTTTCTGTCTTGAATATACAAGGTCCCTTGTTCTATTCCTGGCTCCTCAGAGTAGTGATCCACTGGGATATCAAACATCCAGCTGATATTTTAGGACAGGGAAAACATAAACATTATTTTTGTATTAGCTTTTATTGGGTCTCTTATTTTTCCTTAAAAAAAAGTTAATTTCTTTCAAAATTTAACTTACTTTACTTGCTAAAATCTGCTTCAAAACCTGCAGAGGGAAGGTGGCAGGGTAATTGATTTATGAACACTGGCAGCCTGAGAAGCTCCACAGGGACCTAAGAGGGAAGGCTGGTCTTCCGTAGTCTTTGTTTGCTTGCTTGTGTGTTTGTTTGTTTTTTCTTGTTTTTCTTTCCTCTTTCTCCACCCGCCTCCCCCCCACCCTTTTTCTGTAATTAGGTGCTGCTGGCTTGTTTCTTGTTTGCTATGTTTCCTCTTCCTTGATTTCCCCTTTTCTGTGTATACTGATTTTGTCTACCAATGCTATCTCTTTTCCTTTCTTCATCTTTCTATCTCCTACTTTTTGTTGTTGTTCTTACATCCCACCTCTCTTTATTTAGTCCTCAATTTTTATTTCTATCTCATCTATTCTGTTTTCTTTCTTTTATTAACTTATTTTTTTTTGTCCTTTCTTGTCTCTTTCCCTTGCTCCTCATCATTCTGGCCTTTTGATTCATTCTATATATTTTTCTCTATTCGATTTCCCATTTCATTGTAGGTACTTCACTTTTTTATTCCTATTACTCTACTCTGCTTACATGAGTTAAATACTCATTTTCCTAGGTTTTATATAGTTCCTCTTCTAACTTGTGCTATTAATATTATTATCACTATTTTCCTTTTTCTTTTCTCACCTCTTTCATTTTCTCTGGCCCTAATCTTTTTCATTCAAGGGAACATAGAAAACAGCAAGGAAAGAGAACAAGTAGAACAAAGTGTCAAAGAGAAAACTTAACACACACACAAGAACAGAAGCTAAATAAAATCCTAGAATAGAGAGAAAAGCTAATAAACTGAATAAACCCATCAAGATAAAAAGATAACTGGACAGCAGCAAAAAATTACAAACCATACCAAGAAACAGGAAGACATGGCCAAGTCCAATGAACAAACCAAAAACCAGGAAGAGTTTCAGAACATTGAACAATTAACCAAAGCTGTCCAAACAAATATCATGGGCTAACTTAATGAAGTGAAGGAAGAGATTAAGGATATTAAGAAGGCACTGGAAGAACATACTGAAGAAATTGCAAACATACATATAAAAAGATAACAGATATGATGGTGATGAATGGCACAATCCAAGAAATCAAAAAGACACTGGAAGCACATAACAGCAGATTTGAACAGGCAGAGGAAAGAATTAGAGATGTGGAAGACAGTGCATCTGAAATCATATAGATAGTAGAACAGATAGATAAAAAGATAGAAAAAATCCAGCAGGGACTTAGGGATTTGAACAACAACGCAAAATACACAAATGTATGCATTATAGGCATCCCAGAGGGAGAAGAGAAGGGAAAGTGGACAGAAAGAGTGTTAGAGGAAATAATGGCTGAAAAGTTCCCAACCCTATTGAGGGAGATGGATGTACACATCCAGGAAGCACAGAGCACCCCAAACAGTATAAATCCCAACAGGTCTACTCCAAGACATATACTTGTCAAACAGTCCAACGCTCAAGACAAACAGAAAATATTGAAGGCAGCAAGAGAAAAGAGAGCCATCACATATCAGGGAAGCTCAATAAGTTTAAGTGCTGATTTTTCATCTGAAACTGTGGAGGCAAGAAGGCAGTGGTATGTCATAGTTAAGGCACTAAAAGAAAAAAACTTCCAGCCAAGAATTTTCTATCCAGCAAAGTTGGAATTCAAAAATGATGGAGAGTTCAAAATATTCACAGATAAACAGAAATTAAGAGCATATGCCAATAAGAAACCTGCCCTTTAAGAAATACTAAAGGGAGTTCTGCAGGTTGAAAGGAAAAAAAAATAGGAGAGAGAGGCAGAGTTGGAGGAGGGTGTAAGAACAACTAAAAAGACAAAAAGAAAATAAAAACAACATATGGCATACATAAACCCAAAGAAAATATGGCTTATGTAAGTAATTCCTTGGGAATAATAATACTGAATGTCAATGGATTAAACTCACCAGTCAAGAGACACAGACTGGCAGAATGGATAAGGAAATATGACCCATCTATATGCTGTCTACAAGAAACCCATCTTATATCCAGGGATTCAAGGAGGCTGAAAGTGGATGACTGTAAAACAATCTTACAAGAAAACAATAACCAAAAAAGGGCAGGAGTAGCTATACTAATATTGGACAAAAATAGACTTTAAATGCAAAACTGTTGTATGAGACAAAGATGGACAACATATATTAGTAAAAGGGGTAATCTTTCAAGAAAAAAAAAACAATCATAAACATTTATGCACCTAACCAGGGCACCTCAAAATACATGAGGCAAACACTGGAAAAACTAAGTGGAGAAATAGATGGCTCAACAATTATAGTGGGGGACTTTAATACACCATTATCACCATTAGACAGAGCATCTCAACAGAGAATCAATAAAGAAACAGAGACCTAGAATAATACATTAGAGGATCTAGACCTAATAGACATATACAGAACACTACACCCAAATACAGTGGGATATACATTCTTCTCAAGTGCATATGGGTCATTCTCAAAGATAGACCACATGCTAGGCCACAGAAAATTCTCAATGAACTCAGAAAGATTGAAGTCATACAAAGTAATTTCTTTGACCATAATGAAACGAAGCTGGAAATCAGTAAGGGCCAGAGAACTAAGATATGGAAGTTAAACAACACACTCTTATACAAACAGTGGGTCAAGGAGGAAATTTCAAAAGAAATCAGTAAGTACCTTGAAATGAATGAAAATGACAACACAACATATCAAAACCTATGGAATGCAGCAAAAGCTGTGCTGAGAGGGAAATTCATAGCCTTAAATGCATATATCAAAAAAGAAGAAAGAGCTAAAATTGAAGATCTAACTGCACACCTGGAGGAATTAGAAAAAGAACAACAAACTGACCCCAAGGAAATAGAAAAAAGGAAATAACAAAGATTAGAGCAGAATTAAATGAAATAGAAAATAAGAAAGCACTAGAAAAAAATAAAACCAAAAACTGGTTCTTCGAGAAGATCAATAAAATTGACAAACCCTTAGCTAGATTAATACACAAAATAACAAATGAGGGAGGGGATATCACCACTGACGCCACAGAAATAAAGAGTATCATAAGAGGATACTTGTATAAATTATATGCGAACAAGAAGGATAATTTAGAGGAACAAATTCCTAGAAACACACAAGCAGCCTACATTGACAAAAGAAGAAATTGATGAACTCAACAGACCAATCACAAGTAAAAAGATAGAATCTGTCACCAAAAATCTCCCAACTAAGAAGAGCTCAGGCTTCACAGGTGAGTTCTACCAAACATTCTGGAAAGAACTAATACCAATCCTGCTTAAACTTTTCCAAAAAATAGAAGTGGAAGGAACATTGCCTAACTCATTCTATGATGTCAACATTGCCCTAATACCAAAGACAAACAAAGATGCCACAAGAAAGGAAAATTACAGACCAATATCTCTAAAGAATCTAGATACTAAAATCCTCAACAAACTACTTGCTAATTGTATTCAACAATACATCAAATAAATTATACACCATGATCAAGTCGGTTTCATCCTGGATATGCAAGGATGGTTCAACATAAGAATATCAATCAATGTAATACACCACATAAACAGATCAAAACAAAAAAATCCCATGATCATCTCTGTAGACACAGTAAAAGCATTCAACAAAATACAGCACCCTTTCCTTTTAAAAACACTGCAAAAGATAGGAATAGAAGGAAACATTCTGAACATGATAAAGGGTATATATGAAAAACCCACCACTAACATCATATACAATTGTGAAATCCTAAAAGCTTTCCCTCTGAGATCAATAACAAGACAAGGATGCCCACTATCAGTGCTCCTATTTAACATAATCTTAGAAGTATTTGCTCGAGCACTGCAGCACAAAAAGGTTAAAAAGGCATCCAAATTAGAAAGGAAGAAGTCAAAATTTCACTATTTACAGATGACATGATCCTATACATAGAAAGCCCTGAAAAATCTACAACAAAGCTTCTAGAACTTATAAATGAGTTCAGTAAAGTTGCAAGTTATAAGGTCAATGTGCAAAATTCAGTAGCATTTCTGTACACCATTAATGAGCAATCTGAAGAGGAAATCAAGAAAAGAAATACCATTTACAATAGTAACTAAAAAAATCAAATACCTAGGAATAAATTTAACTAAAGATGTGAATGACTTATATACAGAAAACTACACAGCACTGTTAAAGGAAATCAAAGAAGACTTAAATAAATGGAAGAATATTCCCTGTTCATGGATAGGAAGACTAAATATCATTAAGATGTCTATCCTAACCAAAGTAATATACAGATTTAATGCAATCCCAATAAAATCAACACAGCATTTTTTACTGAATTGGAAAAACTATGAAATTTATTTGGAAGGGCAAGAGGTCCTGAATAGCCAAAGACATATTGAAAAAGAAAAAAGAAATCAAGAAATCACACTACCTGACTTTAAAACATATTACAAAGCTAGAGTGGTCAAACCTGCATGGTATTGGCACAAGAATAGACATACTGACCAATGGAACTGAATTGAGAGTTCTGATATAGATCCTCACATATACAGTCATCTGATACTCAACAAGGCCACCAAGCCCACTCAACTGGGAGAGAATGGCCTCTTCAACAAATGGTGCTTGGAGAACTGGATATCCATATCCAAAAGAATGAGAGAGGAATACCATCTCATATCTTATACAAAAATTAACTCAAGATGGATCAAAGATCTAAATATAAGAGCCAAGACCATAAAGACCTTGGAAGATAACGTAGAGAAGCATCTACAGGACCTTGTACTAGGAAAAGGCTTCATGAACTTCACATCCAAAGCATGAGCAGCAAAAGAAAAAATAGATAAATGGGACCTTCTCAAAACTGAAACCTTTTGCACCTCAAAGGTGTTTGTCAAGAAAGTGAAAAGACAGCCTACCCAATGGGAGAAAATATTTGATAACCATATATCTGACAGCAGTCTAATATCCAACATATATAAAGAATTCCCATATCTTGAAAATAAAAAGACAAACAACCTATTTAAAAAATGGGCAAGTGATTTGAACAGACACTTCTCCAAGGAAGAAATACAAATGGCTAAAAAGCACATGAAAAGATGCTCAACATCACTAGCTTTAGGGAAATGCGAATCAAAACTACAATGAGATACCAACTTATACCCATTAGACTCGTGGCCATTAAAAAAACAGAGGACTACAAGTATTGGAGAGGATGTGGAAGAATAGGAACCGTCATCCACTGCTGACGGGAATGTAGAATGGTCCAGCCATTGTGGAGGACAGTCTGGTGGTTCCTCAAAAAACTGACTATAGATCTGCCATATGACCCAACAATTCCACTGCTGGATATATATCCAGAAAAACTGAAAGCAAGAACACGAACAGATATATGCACACCAATGTTCATAGTGGCATTAATCACTATTGCCAAAAGTTGGAATCAACCCAAATGCCCATCGACAGATGAAAGCATAAACAAAATGTGGTATATACATACAATGGAATATTACTCAGCTGTAAGAAGGAATACAGTACTAACACATGGGATAACATGGATAAATCTTGAGGACCTTATGTTGAATGAAGCAAACCAGGCATTGAAGGACAAATATTACATGACCTCTCTGATATGAATTAATCAATCTAGCTGACTCAGAGAGCTAGAGACTGGAAGATAGGTTTACAGGAAATAGAAAGGGAAAAGAAGGTTGTGAGCCAATGCCCATATGGGTGAAATCTATGAAAGGTGGAAGTGAGTAGTTGGGTTGTGAAGGGATATGACAGGGGTGTAGGTATACTATTGGGTTGTGTGGTGCAAGCTTTACAGGGGGGTAGGGTGGGTAGGATGGGTTGGGCTGTCCATTGAACTTGGG
>JAQZBX010077524.1:0-14261 GCA_029593785.1 Cabassous unicinctus
TGACGTCTCTGGGGACCCCATCCTCCTTCCCAAACGCTCGCCGTGCAGCCGGCTGAGAAGCAGCTTGCTAAGAGATTTGTTGGCAAGTCTCTGCCCCTGTTCTCGAGTTCCTGAATCCTTCCCCCCAATCCCCCCGCTGCCCCCACCACACAGCTGGGCTGTGGTCCAGCAAGGCACTTATTGGAAAGCTTTTCATTTCAGGCCTGAGGTGACCCAGGGACCAGGCTGGGCAGGAGAGGAGGCCCTATCCCAAATCCAACTCTATCTGCACCTGCGGCCGCCCCAGGGCAGCTCCCGGAGGGGAAAACTCTAAGGCTTTTCCCTAGATGGGCCCATCATTTATATGCAAAGAGCCAACAGGGCACAAAGTCAGGCAGCCAGCTTGGAAGTTTCTCTGGGCCCACACTCCCAGCTCCAGCTCTGCACCTCACTGTTCATAAAGGACCCACTTCCTTCCAGGCCCAGGAGTCAGACAGCCCTGGGTTCAAATCCCAGGTTGGGCCAGCTCTAAGCCTCTAAGTTCTCATTAGTGAAATGAGGATAAGACTGCTGGGCTAGGACAGATGTGTGGCCTGGCCTAAAAACACCTCATAAATGCATCTGTCTGTACCTGGCACAGATACATGCAGAGCACATGCTTGATAAATCAGATCACTGCTCTTATTTCTGGGGTCCCCCATCTCACCCTGAAACACTGGCCTGGCCAAGGGGGATGGGGGGCGGGAGACCCTCTTGGTCCTTCCCTTTCGGGAAGGTGGGGGTTGTGCCAGGCCTGGTGTTCTGCTCTTTGGCGGCTGAGCAGTCTTTTCAAGGCCATGTCACACAGTGGTTAAGATCAGGGAGATGCAGGTTCAAATGCCGGCTCCCTCGCTTACTAGCTGCATGGTGGGGCCAGTCACTTTACCTCTCTGAGCCTCGTTTTCCTTATCTGCAAAATGGGATAACAGTAGCACCTACCTCCTAGGGGGCTGGGAGGGTTCAGAGGGGCAGTGGAAGGAAAGGAGTTGGCATGATGCCAGGTACCTCTGAGCTCAACCCATTGAACACAAGTGGGAATGTGGGTCTGTCTTGCTCTGACTGGTCCTGGTCAGCCCCTCCGGGGAGCCCTTTGGGCTCAGTGTGGTCCTGTGGCACCTGCATTACTGGTCACCTCCTCCAGCCTGCAGGGCAGTGCTGCTGGAGAATGCACTTACAGGGAAAGTGCTGCCTGCGCCTGCTGCTGAGGCCATCATCACCCCTGACCTGGCTGTGTACCTCCAGGCCAGGGACAAACCCTGCCTCTCAGATCTTCGTGGTGTGTATCCACTCTACTCTCGCTGCGATGTTAATGATGATGAGGTTTTTAGGGGATGTTGTGTTAGCAAAGAGAAGTGGGTCAGAGTGGGCAACACAAGCTTCAGAAAGAACATTTTGAAGGAAAGAAATCACCCAAGGCATAGCCTTTTACTGCAGTGTCCCCAGAGCCATATGCTAATGATTGTGCTTAATTTGATGCTATAATCCACAGAGACTTTTCTTAATCTGTAAAAAAAATAAACAACAGAAACATATTTGCTGGTTTCCAAAGAAACCGACGTGACTCTGCTTGGCAGACTGTATTTTCCAAAGGTGGCTGCTACAGTCTCCCGTCCCATCCCACGAGGAGAATGGCGCTCTTCTTGTGAACTGACACACCACCCGTTCCTCCTCCCCTTGAACCTCGTGGACAAGAGAATAAAGCATGTGATGTGCTAGTGCCTAGGCCCTCCTGGATCCAGCCACCATACTCTGAGGGAGCCCAAAGTGGCCCGCAAGGAGAGAGCAGAGAAGCCACACAGAGGGCTTCTGACTGCTGGCCCCGGCTGAGGACCCAGCTAGCGGCCAGCATCAATACCACGCATGTGGGTGAGAGAGCTTCCCCAGGATTCCGTTCCCCAGCCCCTGAGCCACCTTCAGCCTTCGAGACTTCCCAGCTGAGGGCCTGTGCATAACCTGTCCCACCATGCCCTTTCCAAATGTTTGCATGACCCACTGAATCTGAGCAGAATAAAATAATTGTTTTGAGCCACTACATTTTGGAGTAATTTGTTATGCAGCAGTAGTAACTGGAATGTTCTGCCACATGAGTTTCTAGGAAGATTAATTAAAGTGACATCTCCAGTTAGCCTAGAGTATATTGCTTAAAACCAAGTCACTTTGTACGGCATGGTCTTCTGCTTGCAAGAAACTTGCTTAGAGATTAGGACGTCTCCATTTCTAGCTGGCCTGGACTTTTCTTTCTCCAGCAGGGATATTTTCCTTGAATCTTCCCATAATGGCCATTTCCTGGGTCACATAAAGTTGTGTTCAGAGAGTATTTCCAGGCTTTGGAAGGATTAGGGATATATTGTTAGGAACTATTCCTGGAACCCAACAGAATGCTCTTATTGGAGGCTAACTAATAAAAGATGACTAGATCTGACCATGCCATTTGCTCTGTTTAAAAGCCCTCAATGCCCCCGTTCTCGAAGTTCAAACTCCCAGGCACGGCCTAGAGGGCTCCCAAGATCCAGCCCTTGGCAACTCCAGCCTCATCTCCCTACTGCTTCTCTAGGTATGTGATGCTCTACCCATATCAAATGCTTGCAGCTCCCCAGATACCCAGGGGAGTTTGCTAATGTGGGTTCCTCTGCCGGGGAGCCTTCCTTTTCAGAGCTGGCTTGGCAAACACCTACTCATCTTTCTGGCCTCAACCCAAGCATTAAGTCTTTTCCCAAGACATTTCCTCCTGTGCATGCCTGGCCCACTCCTCCAGATGTCTTCACCACAGCACCTCCACACTATATTCCACCTTCTGCATACATGTCTGAATCCCAGGGGCAGTGACTGGATCTAACTCTTCCATGCCTGGTGTTGGGAATTGAAGCCACCTCCCATAGAGACAAAGTCCCAACCCCTGGTCCTGTGGTGTGAACCCATTTGTAAAGAAGACCTTTGAAAAGGCTATTATTAGTTAAGGTGTGGACTGATTTGTGAATAGCACCTTCAAATATCCTTTTCAGATGAGGCCAGATTGAATTAGGGTGGGCCTTAGTCCATAAAACTGAAATCCTTATAAGCAGAGGAAATTCCGATACAGTCAGTAGAAGCCAGAAATCAGAAGAAGCCAGAAGTCACTGGAAACCAGAGAAGCAGTCACAAGGAGAGAGAGATTGCCATGTGATAGAGGCAGAGATGCAAGCCAGGGAGCCCCAAGCGTTGTAGCAAGCCAACACCAGAACGCTACCGACTCTGGGGAAAAGCCAGCCTGAAAAGACCTTGGTTGTGGACTTCTAGCCTCCAAAACCATGAGGCAACAAAGTCCTGTTGTTTAAGCTAACCCATCGTGCGGTATTTTTCAGAGCAGCCCTGGCAAACTAAGACATGCAGCATCTATCACAGGCCAGGCCTAGAGAAGGCCGTCAAACAAGTGGCTGTTGAATGAACGAACGGCTAATGGAAATGCCAACAGGCCTTCTTGGGGGCCTCCAAACACTTAACAAGGCCTCTTGGTGTCAGAGCAACCTCCCCGCCTCCAGCGGTGGCTAGCTATCTAAGAAAAACATGGAGGGACAAGATGGACGACGCAGACAGCAGGGCCTTGGTGGAGCTAATGGCTTCCTCCACCCTTCCCAAACAGACGCCATGCCTTGCTACCACAGCCAGCTGGAGAGCATTTGCCATGGCCGACCGCTCTGTGAGGTTCACTGAGATGCATGACTGGACATGGTTCACTGCAGCAGCTACTGGATGGGGCTACTCTCTGGAAAACCAGGGTGTGTATAAAAAATGTTAATGCTTTGTTTGTTTTTAAACATGAGCCGAGGGTACTGTCTGACCTGGAAACTTGTATTTAAAATTTCCCTCTGACAATGTCATAGAGCAAGCTCTGAACAGCTTTCATCTCAGAACGCTTCTGAAAGAAGAAAAGGGCAAATGGAGAAACTGGAGCCCAGAATGCTGCCGTGATGTCTTCAAAGTCACAGGGCAGCTCAGGGGCAGAGCTGTAACCAGAAACCATTTTCCAGACCACGTAACCTTGTAGGCTTCTCAAAAGGCAGCCTTGGTAGGGGAAAGAGCATGCTTTGGCTCCAAACAGACCCTGGTTCTAATCCCAGTCTATCTCTTCCTAGCTGTGTGACCTTGGGCAATTGACTTGAACTCTCTGGGCAGGACAATGAGGTCTCCCTTTGGGGTGGTTATGATGAGTTCATGTGAATATATAGAAAGAGTTCCCGCACTTCCAACACACAGCAGGCACTCAGTGCAGGAAAATACGTTATGCCCAGCACACAGTAGGAGCGCAGCACAAGGGGCTGTTATTGTAAGGCTCAGTTCAGCAAAGGAAGCCACATCTGCTTTGCGGATGCTTGGCTCAGCAGGAAAGGATGGCACTGCCTTTATGCCAGGCAGGCAGGAGGCATGAGCCCTGAGGAAGGCAGGACTGAACCGGGGCCTTTTTAAGAATCCGATATGATCACCATTCCCTTCTTGCCTCAATGAAGAGACGAGCAAAAGCCAGAGCCCTTGGCTGCTTATCCCAGGAAACACCAAAGCCCAGCTGCCACGCTGGGCTGCCGCTGAGGGCAGAACCAGAGTCCCTCCACAGTCTGGCCTCTACCTGCCTGTGTAAATTAGATGACTGTCGAGTCAATCTTCATCCCCTCTCTCCTCCTCCATGAGAGGGGTAGACATCCCTGCCCCACTAACCTAGGCTTGTCCATATAACTTACTTTGGTCTTATTTTGGTGGGGAATAAAACTCTGCCCTTTGACTTTAGGCCTGGCTATGAGACTTGTTTTGGCCAATGAGATTAGTAGACATGACTCAAGGTGAGGACTGAAATACGCTGCATGGTTTGGCTTGCCCTCCTGGACCGTTGCTTTTCGCCATGAGAAGAACAAGCTTCAAATAGCCACTGGTCCAAGAAGGATGAGAGATACATGGAGCGGACCTGTAACCACCTGATAGCAGCCTAGATCAATCAAACCCCATCTAATCTACAGCCACATGAATGAGAAATAAGTGTTTATCATTGTATGCCATTCAGGTAATTTGTTACACAGCATTATTATGGAAAATAACTGACTGATACAATGCCCTTCTAGCCCTATTTGTTAATAGTCTTTTCATGTGCTCTATACTCTAGCCAGACTACTGATTCTATGTGCTCCACTCTTCCTAGCCTCCAGCCCTTGGTTTGGAATGCCCTCCTCTAACCCAAAATATCCCCACACACGTCCCAATCCTATGTCTACTTTATGTCACAGATAAAATGCTACTTTTTCCATGAAGACATCCCTGATTGCCCTACTTGGACCTGGTGCTTCCCTCCTCTGAACTCTTTTTATCAAAAGAATTGTTTTTTGATTTTCATTACGACAATGCAATTGTCCTTTTCTGAAGTCCACCCCACTGGCCTCTGGCGAGGAAGCCTCCCAGCCACCCAGGCCTTCCCTCCCCTGAGGCAAGTCCTATATGGAGTGAGACGTTGGAGCCAGAGATTCTGGGCCCATGGCAGACACCCCAGAAAGTTTTGCTTGTGGAATTGGAATTCTTCAAGCCAACCACCAACCTCTTCCTCAGCAGCAGTTAATGAAAATAATCAAGAGTTAGCACTGACTGAGCACCTGCTCTGTGCCAGGCACTATGTTTCACACACATCTTTAAGCTTCACAACAGCTCTATTACTGTCCCTCTTTTACAGATGAAGAGATTGAGGCTTAGAGGAATTAAGTCACTTGCTTAAGATTTGTTCATTCCCTCCCCAAAATATTTTTTGAGTGCACAGCATGTGTCTGGCTTTGGAGCACAGGGTGAACAAAGCAGTCCCGGTCCCTAGGCTCCAAGAGTTTACAGTCACACAAATGCCACCCAGGCACAAACAGCAGCTCGTGTGATAAAGGAAAAGACCGTGGCTAAGACGGGCACTGGGTCTGGGTGGGGGAGCCGTGCCAGGCAAGGAAGGTAGCACTGGGGCTGAGGCCTGGAGGATGCATGGGAGGAGAGAGTGGGCGAGGGCAGGCCAGGCAGAGTGCACGGCAAGCAGAGAAGCCTGAGGAGGGAAAAGTCTTGATGAGTGTGCGCAGCAGGACGGAGGCCTGGGTGAGAAAGAGGGCAGGTGGGGCGTGGCGGCCAGGCTGCGCAGGCCCGTGGGGGCTCAGGAGAGGGAGCGTGGGTAAGTCGGAGACCGGATATGACACCTGGCTGCTGTGTGGAGAGTGGCCGGGAGGGAGGGGGATCAGAGGAGATCCCACACAGAGCAATCTGGGGACCACGCAGCTGTCCGTCTTGGTTGGTGAGCGCCTGCTAGTGACTTATGAGTAGGCAGGAGGGAGGCAGGAAGCACCTGGCCTGTGCTTTGAGACCCCTCGAAGGCAGCTGGAGATGCTCCCCAACTAGGGGGCAGCCGTTTCTCAATCCAAGAACAAGATGAAACCAGACCACAATGTGCCGTTAGCCAGTTGCCTCATGTCAGCCCCATCGGGGGCGCCTGGAGCCACGCTGACGGCACCAGGGCCTCCTGGGCCCATGGGTAGAGGGTCACAACACCGTCTCAGGTATATGCTGTGGCCACACAGGGCTACGCACTGATGATGGCAAACATGGCCTGGGGGCCAGGGCCCAGAGGCGCAGATGTGTGGCCCCGATAACAAGATGAATGGTGATTATCGGGAAGGGGAAAAGAAAGGACAACAAAGAGGCCCCATTCACCCTGAGAAACGAAAGAGATGGCAGAGGCAGTGCCGGGAAAGCCTGGTACGGAGCTGAGCTGCAACAGACGGTCCTTCCAGTCCCTGGGATGGCAGATCTGCAGGGAACGGACCAGCAGAAAGGGCTGAGTCCTGGAGCCACAAAGACCCGAGTTTGGATCCTCTACTTACTAGCTGTCTCAGTTCCCTCATCTGTAAAACGGGAGCAGGGATACCTATGCTTTGCAGAACCGTGGCTTAGAGATCAGGCAGTATGTGTGAAATACCAGTCACTGAGGCCGCCTCACAGCAGGCCTCTGTCATGAGGGCAGCAGTAGCTAACGGTTGTTGAGTGCTGGGGGGAATGAGGGGCAGGAGGGGAGACGGGCCCCAGGCTAAGTGCTTCACAGGCAGCACCCTTTTAAGTCTCACAGCAACCCTATGAGGAAGGTGCGATAACTGTTCCTGTTTTACAGGTGGGGAACCTGAGGCTTGCAGAAGTCATGCACATTCTCCAAGGTTGATGAGGGAGGGAGCCAGGACTCAGCTCGGGCAGTCTCCCTTGGAGGCTCTGCCGGCTGTGCCTACACAACTCCTGGGTCCACGCTCCAGTTTGGAGGGTCCAAGAGGGCCCCAGGGAAGTGCCCAAGGCCTCGAGCCCCCAGGCCATCTCCTCAGAAGCCCACGTCAGGCCTGGAGGAAACTTCCACCCATGGATTGGGGTAACGCCCCCTCTGTGGCAGGCACTGCCTGTGTGAGGGGAGCTCAGTTCCTTTCCCTGGTACCCCCTGCAGGAGCCCCACTTATAATGTGCAGACCAGCCTGGCAGCGCTTCCTCCATGAGGCCTTCCCTAATCCCCTCGAGGGGGTGGCCCTGCCCCGTGCCATTCTGGGAACCGCTGCTGATCACTTGGCTCAGGCTGACTCACAGGGTGGTCCATGCTGTCCTGTCTCCCTGACAGGTGGTAGCCCTGGAAGACAGAGATGCTGCCATATTCATCTTTGGAATCAACAAGGAGCCTAGCGTGATGCTGGGTGCATGGCAGGTTCTCAGCAAACATCTACTAAATTGGGAAGTGGGTGTAGCTTAGTGGTTTGAGTGCCTGCTTCCCATGTACGAGGTTCTGGGTTTGATCCTTGGGACCCCCCCGGCCCCCAAAAAAAAGTCTACTAAATTAACCAGGAGAACTGAGCAGGAGCCCAGAGTAAGCATGGCCAAGGGTGGGACCCTGGGGCTCTCTCTCCATCAAGCCCAGGAACGGCCCCCACCAGCTTCCAATGAAAAAGGAGGCCAAACCACTCTCCTTCTCTTAAGACCTTCCCTCTCTTTGGTCCATAGACCCTTTCCAGAATCTAATAAAAGCCAGCTTCACCTCCTTCCCTTAACTGAAAAGATATTTGCATACATTTTATGCAGAAAGTAACACAGACTTCCAGGCTTCCCAATGCTAGACTTACCTGTGCCGGCCACTTGGGGGGTGGGAACCCTGGGGCAGATTTTATTTTCCACAAAGGATGGGGTAAGGTAGTTATTTTGGAGTCAGGTAGACTTCAAATCAAATCTTACCTTGGTGATTACTACCTGTGTGACCTCTAGCAGCTATTTCACCCTGTGAGCCTCAACATCCTTATCTGTGACATGGGGACGACGTCAGATAGTGCACATTGCTGGAGCACCTGGCACTAGGGGTGCACAGTGAGGTGGTTTTTTCTTTACATGAAGATGGGCTCAGGGGGTGCAAGTGAATAGCCTTTCATTCGGCAGCCGTGATAGTGAGCGAAACACAGGCCTCCAGTCAGAGCGTTCACTCCTCAGCCCTGTGGCTAACCAGCAGTGTGGCCATAGCCCAGTTACTCAAACTCTCTGAGCGTTATTATCACAAGACTGATAGTAGCAGTCTTGGGAAGGAGTGGGAGGCCTCAGTGAGGTGAAGGGTACAGAGCTCCCAGCACAAGGGGCAGAAAGCGGGAGCAGGGGGCGGATGGGTCTGTGCACAGGCCGCGTAGGGAGAACCCCCACCCCACTCACCCACACCCACCCACTCACAACCAGCCCTGAGCCTGCTTCCTGGGTGAGAAGTGCTTCTGTTTTCAATCTTAGGGCCAAAGCAATTCACAAATGCAGCAAACATGCCACAGCCCAGAAGACAGCTCTCTCCGCTTCAGAGAAAACACACAGTTCAATTTCCTCAGGATCGAACCCCAGGAGCGTTTCAAGGCTCTCCTGGGGAGAGCAGTTCTCAGAACTCAGGAGGCACTGCCCTCACGTGACTGAACAACTAAAGCCCCAGTATTTGTCATTCTCAGCAAAGGTGCGTGAGGGCAACCAAAAGGAGCTAAATAAAAATAAAAATAAAAATAAAAGCCTGATTTTGGCAGCCAGTTTTCAGACATTTACGGTAATCCATTTCTGTCAATCCACAGAAAGCACAGCTCAAATCATTAAAAAGCCATTGTACTTAATCAAGCACAGAGGAGGCTGGTCTATGCCTCTCAGGTAATTTTCAAATGGTTTCAGGGTAACTTTCAAAAACTGACAGGGAAGCAGGGAGAGGATTATGACAGATGATCGTCTCAGTAATTCCTGGTTCTGGTCTCAGAGGGCGAGGGGTTTCTTTGAGAGAGAATCACCACCCAGGCTTTGCTGGCGGTGAGGGTGGCAAGCGAGAGTCCAAGAGGGACTGGGCATGGCTTCTGCCTTGACAAGTCTGCAGTAGATTTCTGGGGAAGACAGTAAGCAAATTAGCCATAAATTATTAAGTAAAGGAATGACTATGATGTCGTGTGATAGGTGCTAATAATAGGTGGACGTTTACTTGGTGGTTGATGCGCGGCTGGGAGCCACAGGGATCTGGGTTTGGAATTTGACTCTGCTGCTCACTAGCTGTGTGACCTCAGACAAGTTCCTGTAGCTCTCAGAGACTTACGTTCCTCAACTATGTAATGGGATGCCCACCTCAAAAGCTCGAGAGGTTGGAATGAGTTCATTCCTAGCAAGCATTTAGCACAGTGCCTGGGACACAATAAGCTCTCCATAGATGCTGCCTGAGCAGCTAACTCACAGATGACCTTTGAACTGGGTCAGGGAAGATGAGCAGGAGTCTAAAGCGTGGAGACTTGGAAGAAGGACATTTCAGGCAGGGGGCATAGCACGTGCAAAGGCCCTGGAGTGAGAAGATGGTTGGGCAGGAGCACAGGGCGTGGAGGAGGGGACAGGGGGGCAACATTGGCAAGCTAAGTTGGAATCTTCCTGTGAAGGCCTGTGAATACCAAGTCAAGGGGTTTGAGCTCTTGTGGGATCATGCGGAGCCATGGAGGGTGTCCACAGGACAGGGACATGACCAGCTGTGTGGATTAGAAGCCAACTGAGGGGCAGTGTGGAGGCTGGAGAGAGGGCTGGGCCAGCGTTTATGGGATCCAGGCTCCTTGCAGGGTCAAGAGTCGCATCTCACCTCTTCTTCCAGGTCCCAGTCCTCGTTGGGCACTTGATGACTCCTAAGTGAACACCCCCGGCAAGGGGTCTCCAGCTTTTAAGGGAAACCCCCTCCTACTGTTCCCAGCAAAGATTATGCTTCCCTTCCTTAGGGCAGAGCTGCTGCGAGGAAAGTGCTGCATTTCCCAGCACCCTAGAATCTAAGTGGGGCCAGGCCAATGGCATGTAGGCATTAGCTACATACACCACTTTGAGAACTGGCCCCATAAAAACCTCCTGCAGGATCTTCCAATGCTAAGGCGACCTTGGGAGCCACAATCAAAAGAGGGCGCCTCTAGAACCTGGGTCCCTGAGTGACTGTGAGGAGCACAGCCCCCCCACCCCATCAATTTCCCATCAATTTGACTTTATAAAGGAAGAAATAAATGTCTTGTTTCAATGCACTGAGATCTCGGGGTTTATCAGTTCTAGCAGTTGGCATTACCTTAAATAACACTAAATGGAATGACCTTGGGGTATGTGATTTCACCATGAGCCTCAGTTTCTCTCATGCAGATTGTTTATGAGGGTCCAATAAGACGATGAATGTGAGAGATGTTTTGCAAGCAGGGAAGTGCCACCGAAGTGGCCTTCCTCAGTGGTGCTCTTGGCTTCGGGGTCTCTGAGGGCATACGGCTGCTGGAGGGGAGGTCTGCTGTACCGGCCCTGCTGAGGCAGGGGGTGGGTGCAGCCAAGCTTCGGAGATGCAGGAAGTGGGGTGGTAAGCTCCCAGCAGACCCTCCCCTATGGGAGATCCTCACTCCAGGTCTTAGCTCTGCCCCTTGGCAGAGATGCTCCCCAAATAGCCCAGCCCCAGGAGGGAGGAGGCTGGGGCCTGGCTTCTGTCTCCTGGGGGCTCCCCTGGGAAAAAGTCAGCCCAGCCTCCCTCTGAAAACTTGTTCCAACCTCTCACAACTCATTAGCAGGAAATTGCATTCCCTGCCAGGAAGATACACGCCTGATTTTTCAAACATGTCAGGTAGACTGTTATCAAAACCTTGTCATGTCTCTGCATGGCCCCCACAGCTCTGGTGTCCTCCTTCCAGGCTCTGTGCTCAGAGCATGTGCTGCCTTTGGGGATTTGAGAACCTGGTACAGCTGAGCATTCCAGCAGCCCATCTGGTCAGGAGCAGGGGCTCAGGGGGAAGCCTGCATTAGTGGCTGAGGCTCACTCTGCTGCATCTCAACCTGTACCCTACTCCTAAGCAATCCTGCACTCGCAGCCCTGCACTGCTGCTAAGACTATATCCAGACAACAGGAGGGAGGCCGAGCAATATGTGATGAGCTCGGTCTGGCCACCAGCAACTGTAAGCCCTGGTCACTTGTCCTTTTGCTGAGGGGGTTCCCTCTGCCATGGCTTGTGGGGGAGATTGCCCCACCCCTGGCCGCTGGAGCCTGGAGTCAGAGGCGAGGCTACTTCATCTTCCACACAAGTCCCAATACCCCATTCTTGGACCGGGCGGTGCAGACACTGACCTTCTCCCTCCTTCCAGCGCCCCCTCCCCCCATGCCCTCTCTAACCCCTTCCTACTACCCTGTCACCGGCTCTGCCTGGGAGCATGTGGGGAGTTCTCAAATGGCTTGAAAGAGTAAAAACCATCAACATCCAGGACTCTGGGGAGATGAAGAGAAGGTAACAACAAGGACAAAAATCATCCACTTTCAAAGTCTTTTCCCATGCGATAATTAACCTGCTTGATTCTTACACCAACCCTGAGGGGGTGCTATTACCCTCATTTTAGAGAGAAGGAAACTGAGGCTCAATGAGATTAAATGACTGGTGCTCAAGTTCCCTGGTGGTAATTTGAGCCGGGTCTAGTAGGCCCCATAATAACCACGGTTATTTGTTTAGTACATCCCACATGCCTAGCACTAAACTGAGAATTTTATTCTCAATAACCAGCTGCCTCACAAGTGGAAAGCGTTCCACCTAGGGGAGTCAGGGGAAAAGGCCGCAAGATTCTAGCAAGCAAAATAGCAGGATTTAACGACGCACACCACCCCATAAAATCCTGTGTACACTGGTCAGACAGGCCAGATCTGGTGGACAGTGGGGTGTTTCTCAGAGCAAGGTGAGGCCTGGCAACTTCTGTTTGCTCTTGGTTGCCCTTGGCTGGATTTTCCCTTGTAAGGATGACTGAGGGTTCAGGTGAATACAGGTGGGTACAGGCGTGGGGGCCCAATCATTCCTTGGCCATTACAGCAGGGACTTCTTCCTCTCCCTCTCCCTCTCCCGGTGCTGGAGCCACCTAATCAAATAACCTCTTCACCCACTGCATTCCATACTGACTTCAGGAAGAGATCCAAGCAAACCAGCGACCACTGCACCCAGCATTTACAGCTTTTGAAAAAGTGAAGAGCTGCAAGAAGTGCAAGCAGTATTAGAGAATCCCTGTGCCTGCAGCCCCCCATCATCGAGGTCAGGGTCCAGGAGCTGGTCTCCAATGGTCCTCTAAAGACCCTTTGTGATTAGACCCTGCCCACCTGGGCAGCTCACCTTCCGCCCAGAATGCCCCCCTCCCCCACCCTCCTATTCTCCAGGTCTAGGGTGCACATGTGTTTTCCTCAATTGCCTGAATCCATCCCCCAGCTTTCAGATTACTCAGAGTCTCAAAAGTTACATACCTGAAACTTCCATTAAATAGGTACTTGAGAATTCTTAAGAGTTCCTTCTAGAGCAGGGGTTCTTAATCTTTTCTGTTCCATGGACCCCTTACTAAGTCCACACTATACTGTGTATTATTAATAAATATATCACACCTGCACCAACACATCCCCACAAGATTAATGTTTTTTTGAATTTCAATTCAAGCTCACGGACCCCTGGTTAAGAACCCCTGTTCTAGAGGGCAAGGTAGGGTGGAGAGGGAGGACCAAGACAGAGTAAGAGGACTGCAAAGTGAGGCGCAATGGCCTTAGGACCCGCTGCCCACCTCTGGGCTGGAAGGCCTGAGGACGGCCCTTTGCAGCCTTGCTGGGCTCTCCACTCTTTCCTTGTGCCCTCACTGCGCCATGCCCTCACGTGCAGTGACCTCACCTAGAACGCCCTTCCACTCTTCTCTGCCTGGTGAACTCCTGTTCGTCCGTCAAGCCCAGCTCAATGTCACCTGCTCGGTGAAGCTCCCAGAGGTAGAGTCGGCGGCTCCTTCCTCTATAGTCCCACAGCACTTTGTACCTCGTAATTATGTGTGGATCCTTCTCTTTAAGATGAGAACTCTTTGGAGCAAGGGGCATGTCCAATCACCTTTGCATCTCCAGTACCCAGCCCAGAACTAGGCCTAGAAATGGCTAATGAACGAATGAGCCTCCTTCCGCTAAGATCCCAGGGTGCCTATTTGCCCATCTTCTGGTGGGCCTTCCCTTTCCCGTCACAAGAGGAGCAAACTGTACCCTTTGTCTTCACACCACGTTGGTATTGACCAGAGTTGGGTTTTAATGGCGCTTTGACAAAAGGCAGCTCCCGCCTTCATTTTCCCTGGCTAATTACATTTCCCAATTGAAACGCTTATCTCTGGGCTGGTGTTAAAGACATAATCAGTTTCCAGAATGGATTCAAAAGAGGTGAGAAGAAAATAATTAAGTCAACTTCTGATTGAATCAAATAATTAAGCAGATTAAATCAGCTGCCCATGATCTAGAGCCCCAGCCAGGGCCTGGGGAGTAGATTTCTCTCCCATGGTCAGAGAGACCATTTCTGATTGTTCTAGAGAAAGGCAGCACTTCTTCTGAGTAGTAAGGAAAGGTGTGACTCTTTCAAGTAAATGCAAATCAGGGTGGCAGGACCCTAGGTTCCTGGTTTAGCAGAAGAAAATTCGAGGGTGGGGCGCTCTGTTTCAGAGCCATGCCTGGGCACCCGTGGTAGAGGGGTTGTACCCCTGGCCCCAACCCCACCCCACCCCCCTGCATCCATGCCCTTTGCCACTCCAAGTGGGGTGTCCCACCCTGTTCTCTTACTCTGGGCTCAGCCATGTAGCTAACTTAAACCAAAAGAGCAAATGTGGTAGAAGTGGAGGCTTGAGAAAGCACTGGCATATTTCTACACGCTCTCTTGCCCCTGTGCCACTGCCATGAGAAGATGCCTGGGCTGGACTGCTGGAAA
>JAQZBX010077525.1:0-14265 GCA_029593785.1 Cabassous unicinctus
GAGAGGATCATGTAATTTTTTCCCTTCAATTTGTTAATGCAGTGTATTACATTGATAGATTTTCTTATGTTGAACCATTGTTGCACACCTGGGCTATAATCCACTTGATCATGGTGTATAATTCAGTTGATTTGTTGTTGGATTTGATTAGTAAGTATTTTGTTGTGGATTTTTGCATCTAAGTTTACTAGAGAGATTGGGCAATAGTTTTTTTCTTGTGACATCTTTATGTGGCTTTGGTATTAGGGTGAAGTTGGCATCACATAATGAGGTAATGTTTCCATCTTGCCAATTTTTTGGAAGAGTTTGAGCAGGATTGGTATTAGTTCTATCTGCAATGTTTGGTAGAATTCATACTGCATCCATCTGGTCCTGGGATTTTCTTGGTTGGGAGGTTTTGAATGACAAGTTCAATTTCACTATTTTGATTGGTCTATTGAGTTCTTCTATTTCTTCTTTCATCATTGTAGGTTGCTTGTGTGTTTCTAGAAATTTGTCCATTTCATCTCAATTGTGCATCTTGTTGGCATACAATTTTTCAAAATATCCTTTTATGATACACTTTATTTCTGTGGTATCAGTGTTGATAACCCTCTCTCATTTCTGATTTTATTTATTTGCATCTTCTTTTTTCTTTGTTAGTCTTGCTAAGAGTTTTTCAATTTTATTAATCTTCTCAAAGAGCCAGCTTTTGGTTTTGTTAATTCTTTCTAGTGTTTTTTTAAATTTCATTTAATTTTGCTGTAATCTTTTTTATTTCCTTCAGTCTGCTTGTTTTGGGATTAGTGTTGAGTTTGTCATTCTTTTTCTAGTTCCTTCAGGTGTACAGTTAGATCTTTGATTTTAGCTCTTTGTTCTTTTTTAATGTAGGCATTTATGGCTATAAATTTCTCTCTCTGCACTGATTTAGCTGCATCCCATAACTTTTGTTTTATCTTTTGTTTTCTATTCTAGTAATATACACATCCTAAAGATTACCCCATTTTAACCACATTCATATCTGTTGGTCATTTCTGTTGATTCCACTCATAGTACATTACCATCTTCACAATCCATTTCCATTTGAAATAGAAATTCTGTACAAGTTAAACATCAGTATCCCATTCTCTAACCCCAATCTATATTCTGGTTATCTATATTCTAGATTCTAACTCTGTGAGTTAGCTTAATATAATTGGCTCATATCAGTGAAATCATGCAACATTTATCTTTTTGTGTCTGGCTTATTTTACTCAAAATAATGCCCTCAAGGTTCATGTATGTTGTCACATTCATCAGGAGTTCATTCATTTCATGGCTGAATAACATTCCATCCTATGTATATACCACATTTTGTTTATCCATTCATCAGTTGATAGACACTTGGGTTGCTTCCATCTTTTGGCAATTGGGAATAACAGAATAATGGGAAAAAAATCATTTTATTTTATTTTTTTTAGTATTATTTTATTTTCTTATAATTTTTATTTATTTGGCTTTGTTTTGGAGGAGATTTTGGATCACGGAATGGTCACAACCATGGCAGGGGAGAATCACTGGTATGGGGGGTCAGTGAGGGGGGTATGTGTGTGGAAGAGTGCACCTGGGGTGTGCCTGTATGGCATATGAATATGTGCAAGTGGTCATTGGGTGTTGTCTCAGTGGGTGGAGAGCCACACAATAACTGAAGGAATATTGAATTCCCATTCTGGGAAGTCCTGCTACATTATATAATAGAGTGGCAAGAATCCCCCAAGTACATGGGCAGTACCTAATGAAGGAGGACAGACCATCATGCCAGGTCCTTGATATTGATGGTTGTACTTATGAACCTTTTGTTCTGGTGAAATTGAAACTTAGCCTACTATTTACATTGCCTAAGAATTACCTTCTGAAAGCCACCTTGTTGCTCAAATGTAGTCTCTCTCTAATCTAAGCTCAGCACATAAATGCACCTTCTGCCAGGGTCTGACATGACTCCCAGGGATGAGCTTCCCTGGCACAGAAGGATTACTACCAACTGCCAACTAGTGATGCATTTAGAAAAAAATTTGATCAAAAGGGAGAAATGTTAAATACAAATGAGTTTTTATGGCTAAGAGATTTCAAAGTGAGTCAGGAGGTCATTCCAGAGGTTATGCTTAAACACATCTCAGCAGGATCTCATTGACTGCCACAGTAAACAGTGCCTCAAACAGGGGGACTCCTGAGGGTTCTAGAGACATCTACACACTATAGGCAGGGCAGATAATCTCAGGAATTTGGCACCCTGTTGGTTGGGCTTCCTTCGGACTATATGCTCCCCAATGTAACAGAGTTAGACTTATGTATAATTTCCCTACTAATGGCTCTTCTGTCCCTTTTATTTGAATCTATAGTTAGCACTGTACTTTTTAATTATATTTAAAAAGACTTAAATCTTCATTCTGTTCATATGCTGGTTGAGCCCTGAATCTCAGCAGAGTTGCATCAGCTACTCTCCAGTCTGTTGTACCTGCCCAGGCAACTAACAAAAGGATGATCATGGACAATGCCCATCCCAAAAAACAGTGAGTATCTACAACTGCAAGCAAGAAAGCTCCATCCATCTACCCACGGGTACTAAGCTACTTCTGCTGAGAAGTCAGCTCTTAATCTTTTCAAGTTTCCCTTGTATGTGATGTTTTGCTTTTCTCTTGCTACTTTCAGAATCCTCTATCTCTGATATTTGTCATTCTGAATAGTAGGTGTCTCAGGGTAGGTCTGTTTGTATTTATTCTGTTTGGGGTGCATTTTCCTTCTTGGACATTGATTTTATTTCTTTCATTAGGGTTGAGAAGTTTTTGGGCATTATTTCCTCAAATATTCTTTCTTTCCCTTTTCCATTCTCTTCTCCTTCCGGGGCACTGATAATGTAAATGTTTGTGTGTTTCATGTTGTCATTCAATTCCCTGAGACTCTATTCCATTTTTTCCATTATCTTCTTTCTCTGTTCTCCTGTCTTTTCCAGTTCAGATAGTCTGTCTTCAAAATCACTAATTCTGTCTTTGAGCAATTCAAGTCTGCTCTTATATACCTCTAATGGTTTTTTTTTGTTTGTTTGTTTTTTGTTTTTTTGAGGTAGTGGGGCTGGGGTTTGAACCCAGGACCTTGTATATCGGAAGCTGGTTCTCAACCTTGAGTCACATCAGCCTGCCTGAGTAGGTTTTTGGTTTTTTGCTTGTTGTTTGTTTTTGTATTTTTTTTAGGAGGCACCAGGGATTGAACCTAGGAACTCCCATGTGGAAAGCAGGTACTCAACTGCTTGAGCCACATCCTCTCCCTCTAATGTATTTTTAATCTCATTCATCATAGCTTTGATTTCCATAAGGTCTGTTACTTTTCTTTGCAGGCTTTCAAATTGTTCTTTACGCTCACCCAGTGTCTTCTTAATATCCTTTATCTCTTTGGTCATGTTTTCTTTCAATTCTTTAAATTGATTCAGGAGAATTGTGTGACCATCATTAATGAATTGTCTTAAATCCTGTATCTGTTCAGGATATTTATTTTTTTCCTTTGGCTGGGCCATCTCTTTCTTTTTCCTAGTGTGGCTTGTAATTTTTTGCTGATGTCTAGGCATCTGAATAAGTTGGTGAATTTACTCTGATGGCCAATTTCTCTCTCTGCCTATTGTTTTTTTTCACACCTTAGTTCAACTAATTGTTTTTTTAGCTCAACTAATTCTAAGTCTTAGAACTGTCTAGCTTAACTTATAAATATCAGGACAGGGACTCACTAATGGGGTGAAGATTTTCTCCTAGGAATTAGGGTACAAAGAGAACCAAAAGCAGTTTTTGTCCAGGCAATTTCCAGACAGGCCAGCAGATGGCACTCATCAGAGCACCTTGCCACAGACAAAAGTCTCGACTTTCCTGTGTTCCTGTGTTGAATCTCCAGTGGAGATTCAAAGCAGGCTTTGCTGGCTGAATTCACTGAAGAACCCCCACCCCCGACACCCGCTTCCTTTTCCTTCGAAACAGGTGACAGAGAGGAAGATGTGGTTCCTTCTCAGTTAGCTGCAGTGAGGCAGGGGTTTTATTTCAGCTTAATGTCTCAGGGGTGGGGGAGGGGAGCCCTTCCAGCTGCTGTAGGGGCTTGGCAACTCAATGTTTGTTGTTTCAGCCTCTTCCTCTCTCTGTCCCTCACCCTCCTGGGAGTTGTGTAGCACAGTCCTGGTTTTCTGACCCATAAAGCAGATCTCTTGGACAGGTTTTGGCTCTTTCCCTATTGTTTTTATGAGAGCATTGAGCTCTGCCTGTTAGACTGACACCATCTTCCCACATCCCTGAAGCCCCTTGTCTATCAGAAACAGAGTGAGCATCACCATCCCCAAATCCTCAAGATTGAGGAATGAGCAAAAATGGCGGGGGGGGTGGTGGTGATGCACATATGGACTAAAGCAGACTTGCTATTATTCTAGCAATGGAGGAACTTGTATCACTGATATAAAGGCAGTGACCACCAGATGTGCTGAGGGGAGGGAGAGGGAAAAATATGTTTAACATGGGCTATTTTGGGGACATTGGAATAGTTATGCATGACCTTGCAATGACATATAATGTGTGATGCAAAGCGTAAACTATAATGTAAACTATAGACCATGGTTTGTAGCAATGCTTCAATATGTGCTCCTCAATTGCAACACATGTGCCAAACTAATGAAAGTTGTTTTTAATGGGGAAAAGTTTTGGGGGGAAGGGGTGGTGTATATGGGAATCCCCCTGTATTTTCTTTTTTTATTTTTAAAGATTCTTCGATTACGTAAAAGTTACACAAAAAATGAGGGGATTCCCATATGCCCCACTTCCTATCCCTCCCACACTTTCCCACATTAACAACATCCTTCATTAGTGTGATACATTTGTTACAATTGATGAGCACATATTGGAGCACTGCCACTAAGTGTGAATTATAGTTTACATTATAGATTAAACTCTCTCCCACACATTTTTTTTAAGTTATGACAAGATATATAATGGTCTGTATCTGTCATTGCAATGTCATTCAGGACAATTCCAATGTCCTGAAAATGCCCCCATATTACACCTATTTTCCTCTCTCCCTCCCCTCAGAACTTCTGGTGGTGGCCACTGCCTTCACATCAATGATGAAAGGTCTTCCATTGCTAGGATAACAATAAGTCTATAGTAGAATAACAGTAAGTCTACTCTAGTCCATAGTTCACTCCCCAATCCTGAGGATTCTGGCTTTGTGATGCCCACTCTGCCTCTAATTGAGAGGGGACTTAGATTCCATGGGGCAGATGGATGAGACTATCTTGCTTGCAGTTGTAAACTTTCTCTGTTTCTTGGGATGGTCCTTGTCCATAATCATTTCTTTGTTTGTTGTCCTGGGTTAGTCCATTGAACGGGAGAGTAGGTGTTGCAACTCTGTTGATATTCAGGGTCTGATTGGCACATGGGAAGCCCAAAGATTTAAGTCTCTTAGACAAAAATCTATCAACCCTAGTACTAATGTTAGGTTCAAATAGAAGGGGCAGAAGCACCATGTATAGGGAAATTGTGACTGAGTCCAACCCTGTCACATTGGGGACCATAAATTCCAATGTAGGGCCCACTGGCAGGGTGCCAAACTCCTGAGCTGTCAGCCCTACCCTTAGTGTCTGGGTGTCTCCAGAGCCCTCAGGAGCCCCGCTATTTTAGGCAATATATGTTGTGGCAATCAATGGGATCCTGTTGAGATGTGCATAAGTGTAACCTCTGGGATGACTTTCCAACTCATTTTGAAGTCTCTTAGCCATATAAACTTATTTGTCTTTACCCTTTCCCACTTTGGTCAAAGTCTTTTTCCAGTTGCATTGCTAGTTGGTGCTTGGTAGTAATCTCTCAATGCCAGGGAGGCTCAACCCTGGGAGTCATGTCCCATGCTGGGGGGAAGGTAATGCGTTTATATGCTGAAGTTGGCTTAGAGATAGGCTACATTTGGGCAACAAGGAGGCTCTCAGGAGATAATTCTTAGGCAGTATATAATACTAGGCTAAGTTTCAATTTCAGAAGAAAAGTTTCATAAGTACAGTTATCACTATCAAGGGCCTGTCAATGGTCCATCTTCCTTCACTAGTCACTGCCCCTTTACTCGGGGGATTCCTACTGTCCCATTAGAGAAAATGGCAGAGCTCCCCAGGATGGGAATTGGATATTGTTTTTGGTCATTGTGTGGATCTCTACCCACCGTGACAATGACCATGAACACTTGAACTCATTCATATGCCTTATAGGTATGCCCCAGGTGAACCTCCTCCCATGCATCCCCCATCTCTGACACCCCACAACAATGATCCTCCCCCACTACAGTTGTAGCCCTTCTGTGATCCTAAACTTCTTCAAAAATGAAGCCAACAAAATAACTGAATAAAATTAATAAGAAAATGAAATAATGATAGTTTGAAAAATGACAAATAAAATACAAAAGTTAAAAAGAATTTGAAATAATATAAGAAATAATAAAAAAATTTTAAATAATTTTGGCATTATGTCTTTCACCACTGTAAGATCTGTTGGCTTGTATGTACAGTGACATTTCCATTTATTCCCCCAGTGTCTTATTTTTTCTATTTTATCTTCAAAGAAGCTATAGTTTACAGAAAAGTCATATACAGAATATAGGGGTTTCCCATATACCCAACATCCTCCCCCCTTTCCCCTTTCCCCTTTCCCCTATTGTAGCAGTTTGGCAGTTTGGTATAGTTATGAATTCCAAAAATAGTTATTGGATTATGCTTTTAAACTGGTCTCTTAATCTGGGCATGATTAAGTTATGATTAGAGTGTTGAACCCCACCCCTTGGTGGGTGGGGTCTTCAAGAGAAAAGACATGACAAAGGACAGTGTTGGAGCAGTTTTGAGTTGGAGTTGTGATGTGGAGTCTTGAGCTGGAGCCCCAGGAAGTAGCGTAGGGGAGCTTGGTAGTGAGGAAAGACAGAAGGCCCTGGGAAGAGAAGCAAGCCATTTGCCTGATAGTCCACAGCTGGCCTTGTGGCACAAAGCAAGCCCGAGCCCAGAGAGAGGCAAGCCCCAGGAAGAGAGGAACCCAAGAAGCCTGAACCCTTGCAGACATCAGCAGCTGTCTTGCTCCAACACGTGACAATGGACTTCGGTGAGGGAAGAAACTTATGCTTTATGGCCTGGTAACTGTGGACTTCTACCCCAAATAAATACCCTTTATAAAAACCAACCAATTTCTGGCATTT
Source organism: Cabassous unicinctus (assembly GCA_029593785.1). Classification (NCBI taxonomy): domain Eukaryota; kingdom Metazoa; phylum Chordata; class Mammalia; order Cingulata; family Chlamyphoridae; genus Cabassous; species Cabassous unicinctus. The sequence goes on from JAQZBX010077525.1 coordinate 7,207, forward strand.
TGCATCAGCACCCCTTTTGGGTGACTAATATACTTATTAATAAAATTTTACATGTGGATGGTACATTTGTTATAATTTATGTACAAATATTGAAGCATTGCTACTAACCATGGTCAATGATTTATATTATGGTTTACATTTTGGACCATACACTTTTATAAATTTTGATGAAAATTAACATGGCCTGTATCCATCATTGTAAGATCATGTAGAACAATTCCAATGTTCCCCAAATACCCCATGTTCCATCTGTTCTTTTCCTCCCTCCCCCTCCCCTCAGGACCCATGGCAATCACCAAGCTTCACTCCTTGAAGAACAAGATTCATAGTTACTTGCAACAACAATGAGGGCTTGACATACTGCCCTGTCCCCCTCTATTAGGCACTGCCTATGCTATGGAGAGACTCCCGCCCCTCTATTTGAGAACACAGCAGGACTCCCCAGGATGGGAGTCCAATACCTTCCTGTTCATTGTGTGGGTCTCCACCTACTGATACAAAACACTATGACAGGATGAACACTCATGTAATCCCTAGAAGCCTGTCCCAGGTGCACCCTGTCCCACATGTCTCCCACATCCAACACCTTAAACCAGTAACCCTCCTCTGCCATATTTGCCATAAAACCCCAACATTCCCAATGTTGTAGTTTCAACCACATACCTGCAAATCCCCAGAGTTCATTGCTCCCTCACCTGAACCTCCCTCCATTTCCATGGATAGTGCAATCCCTCCACCTTATCCCCTCGCAGACCAGCACTGCCCAACCAAATGGCATCACTGCACCACAGTTATGCCCATCCACTGCACAACTAAAACCTTCCACCTTATCATAGATTTTGCCCATATGGACATTGGCTCACAACCCTCTACTACCTTTCTGTCTCCTGTAAACCTATCTTCCAGACTCTAGCTCTGTGACTCTGTTCAATTTGCTTAATTCATATCAGTGAGGTCATGTAATATTTGTCCTTCAGTGCCTAGCTTGCTTCACTCCACATAAAGTCTTCAAGGTTCATCTATGTTATTCCATGTGTTAATACTGCATTCCTTCTTACAACTGAGCAATATTCCATTGTATGTATATACCAGAGTTTTTTATCCTTTCATCTGTTGATGGACATTTGGTTTGTTTCCAACTTTTGGCAATAGTGATTAGTGTCACTATGAACATTGGTATGCATATATCTGTTCACGTCCATGCTTTCAATTCTAGAAATAAAGCCAGAAGTGGAATTGCTGGATTATATGGATAGTATATTTTCGATATGACAGTTATGTCATCTAAAGCTTGTTTCAAAGCAAATTTTAAAAATATTTACATAAACAACTGCCTGAATACAAGGAGGTTAGCTATAAGGCTGTGGCCATAGTTTAGGTAAGAGGGGAGGTAGCTTGGGCCAGGAGAATGGTAGTTGAGATAGAATGAAGATGGATTTAGGGCATATTTTAGAGGTATACTTGATAGGACTCCCAGATGCAGCAGGGCACCAATATATGATGCACGAGTGAGTGAGGTAGTTCATTCTAGAGTATGAGCAAGCCACAAAACAGGGTGAGACAGAATAGAAAAGGCACTAAAGACTATGGCACTGAACTGCCTGGGTTCCAGCCTTGGGCCCATTACCTAACCTATGCATGTCTCAGTTTTGTCATCTGCAACACAGATTCATTAATAGTACCTACACCAAAGGCTGTGAAGATTGAGTCGTTATTTGTAAAGTGCTTAGGACAGCTCCCAGCATGTAGTAAGTGCTTTGAGTGTTAAATGGAAAGCCAGAGGTCTGATAGCAGAAGGTGGAATACTTTCAGTACATTCCTCCATCTAGCACCAGGCTGTCCTCTTCTGTGAGAATCCCATACTTCCCAATTTTGAGGACCCTGCTTCCTAGCTTCCAATCCAAGTCCAACTGACCTTGTGGACTGCAGGCAAAGGGGAAAAGACAGGAAAGAGGTTTGGAGGAGAGTACAGAAATGAAGATTGTTATAAAGTGTAACTAGAAGCATAATGAGAGAGAAAAATAAGGTATAACATATAAAAGCCAAAGGATAAAATGGTTGGACTATGTACTGCCTATATAGTAACACCATGGAAAGATAATGGATTAAATCCCCACTCAAAAGACATAGATTGGCAGAATGGACAAAAAAGTATGACCCATCTATAAGCTGTCTACAAGAGACTCACTTTAGACACAAGGACACAAAAAGTTGAAAGTAAAGGGTTGGAAAAAGAGAATCCATCCAAATAATAACCAAAAACCTGCTGAGGTAGCTAAACTAATATAAAAAAAACAGACATTAAATGCAAAATTGTTGTACGAAACAAAGAAAGACACAATATATTAATAAAAGGGTGAATCTACCAATAAGAAAGAACAATCGTAAATATTTATGCACTATAGCAGTTTGATATTGTTGATGAATTCCAAAAAGAAATATTGAATTATGTTTGTAAACTAGGCTTTTCCTATGGGCGTATTAGAGTGTATTTGATTCAGAGGTTTTACTTTTACTTAATTAAATGATTAAGGCTTTGATTGGGCCACATCAGTAAGTTGTTGCATCCCTGCCCCCTTGGTGGGTTCGGACTCATAGAGAAACCAGACCGCAGAGAAGGGAGGTTGGAGTTTTTGAGCTGGCGCCCCGGGAAGTAAGCACTCAGAAGAGCTTGATTGTGAGGAAAGAGAAAAAGCCTTGAGAAGAGAAACAAGCTGTTCACCTGATAGTCTACAGCTGGCCTTGTGGAGATAGCAGAGGAGCTGAGCCCAGAGAGAAACAAGCCCCAGGAAGGAGGAGCCCAGGAAGCCCGAACTCTCACAGATGTCAGCAGCCATTTTGCTCCAACATGTGGCAATAGACTTTGGTGGGGAAGTAACTTATACTTTATGGCCTGGTAACTAAGATTTCTGGTATTTTGCATCAGCATCCTTTTGGCTGACTAATACAAGCACCTAACCAGGGTGACCCAAAATACATGAGGCAAACACTGGAACAAGTGAGGGGAGAAATAGACATCTCTACAATAATAATGGGAGACTTCAATACACCACTTTTAGCAATATATAGAACATATAGACAGAGGATCAATATGGAAACTGAGATCTTGAGTAATATGATAAATGAACAAGACCTAATGGTCATCACAACACTGCACCCCCAAACAATAGTATTTACATTTTTCTTGAGGAATCATTGATCATTCTCCAAGATAGACCACGTGTTAGGTCATAGAACAAGTCTCAATAAATTTACAAGGATTAAAGTTATATAAAACACTTTCTCTGACCAAAACAGAATGAAGCTGGAAGTCAATCATGGGCTAAGGACTGGAAAATTCACAAACATATGGAAGTTAAAAAACATAATCTTAAACAATCAACGGGTCAAAGAAGAAATTTCAAGAGAAATCAGTAAATATCTTAAGAAGAATGAGAATGAGAAAACATCAAAACTTATGGGATGCAGTGAATGCTTGGCTGAGTGGCAAATTTTTATCCCTAAATGCCTACATTCAAAAAGAAGAGCTAAATCCAAAAAAGAAGAATTATCTTCACACCTAGAAGACTTAGAAAAGAGAAGCAAATTCATCCCAAAGCAAGCAAAAAGAAATAAGTAGCAAATCACAAAGCAGAAACAAATGAAATTGAAAATAAAAAGCAATAGAGAGAATAAAAAAAACCAAAAGTTGGTTCTTTGAAAACATCAATGAAATTGACAAACCCTTAGCTAGATTGACAAAGAAAAGAGAAGTTAAAAATTAATAAAACCAGAAATTATGGGGAAGGCATTACTATGGAACACACAGAAATAAAAGGATCATAAGTGGATAATATGAACAGCTGTACACCAAGAAATTAGACCACTTAGATGAATGGACAAGTCCTAAAATACATGAACAGTCTACACTGACTCTAGAAGAAATAAAGGACTTCAACAGATCAATTACAATTAATGAGTCATCAAAAACCTTCCATTAAAGAAAAGCATAGGACCAGAAAGATTCACAGATGAATTTTACCAATCATTCCAAGATGAGTTAATACCTATCCTGCACAAACACTTCCAAAAAAATTGAAGAGGAGGGAAAACTACCTATCTCATTCTATGAAGCCAGCATCACCCCAATACCAAAGTCAGATAAAGATACTACAAGAAAAAGAAATTTCAGATCAATTTCTCTAATGACTATAGATGCAAAAATCATCAACAAAATACTAGCAAATAGAATCCAACAAAACATTAAAAGAAATATATGCCATGATCAAGTGGATTTTATCCCAGGTATGCAAGAGTGGCTCAACACAAAAAATCAATTGAAGTAATTCACCATATTAGGAGAAAAAGGACATAGTCATCTTGATCAGTGAAAAAAGGCATTTGACAAAATTCAGCATAGTTTTGATAAAAATATTTCAAGAGATAGGAAAAGAAGGAAACTTTCTCAACATGATAAACATTAACTCACAGCTAACCTCATAGTCATGATGAATGCCTTAAACTTTTCCCTCTAAGATCTGTAAGAAGACAAGAATGCCCACTGTCACCCAGCTGAGTCAGAACAGTTTCTTCAAGAAATGGTGTTGGGAGAATTGCATGCTCATATCTAAAAGAATAAAAGAGGACCCCTCTCTCACACCTTATTTAAAAATTGACTCAAAATGGATCATGGACCTATATATAAGAGCCCAGACCATAAAACTGCTAGAAGAAAATGTAGGGAAGCATCTTCAGGATCTTGTGTTCAGCAATGGTTTCTTAGACTTTACAACCAAAGCACAAGCAATGAATTAAAAAAGATAAATGGGACCTTCTCAAAATTACTTTTGTACTGCAAAGCACTTTGTCAAGAAAGTGCAAAGGCAGCCTATTCAATGTGAGAAAATATTTGGAAACCACATATCCAATAAGGGTTTAATATTCAGCATATATAAAGAAATCCTAAAGTTCAACAATAAAAGAAAAAAACCCAATTTAAAAATGGGCACAATACTTGAAGAGACATTTTCCAAAGAGGAAATATAAATGGCTAAAAAGCACATGAAAAGATGTGCAACATCACTAAGTATTAGGGAAATGCAAATCAAAGCCACAATTAGTTATCATTTCATAACTTCTAGAATGGCTACTATTACAAAACATAGAACTGTAAATGTTGGAGAAGATGTGGTGAGATAGGAACACTTATTCACAGCTAGCTGGAATGTAAAATGGTTTGGCTGCGGTGGAAGACAGTTTTGTGGTTCCTCAGGAAGCTAAGTATAGAATTGCCATAAGATCCAGCAATCCCATTACTAGGTATATACACAGAAGAACTGAAAGCAGGGATGAAAACTGACATGTGCATGCCAATTTTCATAGCAGCATTATTCACAATTGCCAAAAGATGCAAACAACCCAAGTGTCCAAGGAATGGATAAACAAATGTTGTATATGCATATGATAGAATTTTATTCATCTCTAAGAAACAATGAAATCCTGATACATGTGACACCATGGATGAATCTCGAGGACTTTATGCTGAATAAAATAAGCCAGACACAAAAGGACAAATATTTTATCACTTTACTATGAATCAATTAAAATAGCAAAATTGTGGAGTTAAAATCTAGAGTATACATTACCAGGTGATATAATGAGGGTAGAGAATTGGGAGCTGATGCTTAATTTGTGCAAAACATTCAATTAGGTTGTTTGTAAATGTTTGAAAATGGATAGAAGTCTTGGTAGGAAATTACTGTAACAGCACTGAATTATGCATGTGATTGCAGTTGAAGGGGTATGTTTAGGGTATTGTATCTCACTAGAAGGAAACCTAGAGGATAAAACATGGGACTGCATAAAATAATGAATCCTGATTTGGGCAGACTGTGGTTAATAAAATAGTACAAATATAAGAATGTTCTTTCATGAACTGTAACAAAAGTATGTTTCTATTACAAGATGATAATAATAGGGTGGTATAGCAGTTTGGCATTATTTATGAATTCCAAAAATAGATATTGGATCATGTTTGTAAACTGGTCTCCTCCTCTGGGCATATTAGATTATATTGGATTCACAGATTTCACTTTTACTGATTAAATAATGATTAAGGTTTTGATTGGGCTATGTCAGTAGGGTATTGTGTCCCTGTCCCTTGGTGGGTGGGGACTCACAGATAAAAGCCCTGGCAGAGAACAGAGTTTGGTGTTTTGAGTTGGAGCCCAGGAAGTAAACACATGGAAGAGAGCAGAGCAACTGAGCTCAGAGAGAATTGAGCTCCGGGGAGAGAGACAGCACCGTTTCCCTGATAGTCTACAGCTGGCTTTGTGGAGAAATCAGAGCAGCTGAGCCTGGAGAAAAATGGGCCCCAGGAAGAGAGGAACCCCAGAAGCCTGAACCCTTGCAGATGTTGGCAGCCATCTTGCTCCAACACATGGCAATAGACTGGTGAGGGAAGTAACTTATGCTTTATGGCTTAGTAACTGTAAGCTTCACTTCCAAATAAATACCTTTATGAAAACCAACCAATTTCTGGTATTTTGCATCAGCTCTCCTTTGGTTGACTAATACAGATGGTATATGGGAAAATATACACTTAATGCAAACCATGGGCTATATTTAATAGTAACATTTTAATATTCTTTCATGAATTCTAACAAAAGTCCTACACCAATGCTAAGTGTCAGTAAAAGATGAAAAATGGGTATGGGGTTTTTCTTTTTGGATAAATGAAAATGTTCTAAAATTGATAGCGACAAAGAATGCACAACTCTGAGATTGTACTGAAAGCAATTGACTGTACACTTAGAATTAATTGTATGGTGTATGAATATATCTTAGAAAATAGCTTTTGACTTACGGGAAGATGGCATCAGATTAGGCAGTCAGGGCTCAACTCTCTCAGAAAAACAATGGACAAATAGCCAAAAGCTGTCTGAGGGACCTGCTTTGGGGGTCAGCAGACCAGGACAGTACTTCACAACTCCCAGGAGGGTGAGGGACAGAGAAATGAAGAATGCAAAACAATAAACATAAGTTACCAATTCCCCGCAGTGGCAGGGAAAGGCTCCCCAC
>JAQZBX010077526.1:0-14265 GCA_029593785.1 Cabassous unicinctus
GAGAACGAGAGTGTCACAGCTGGCAAAATCCAACAGCATCCGGTATTTCCAGACGGTCTCCTATCTAAGTACTAACCAGGCCCGACTCTGCTTAGCTTCAGAGATCAGACGAGATCGGGTTTGTTCAGGGTGGTGGTATGGCTGTAGACTAATGTATTTTTTAATCTCATTCATTGTGTCTTTTATTCCCATAAGCTCTGCTACTTTTCTTTGCAAGATTTCAAATTGTTCTTTATGCTCACCCAGTATCTTCTTAATAACCTTTATCTCTAGTCATATTTTCCTTCAACTTCTTGAATTGATTTAGGAGATTTGTGTGGTTATCATTGATTAGTTCTCTTAAATCCCATGTCTCATCAGGATTTTGGGTGTGTTTCTTTGGCTTGTCCATCTCAACCTGTTTCATAGTATGATTTGTCATTTTTTATTGATGTCTAGGCATCTGAATATGTTGGTGAATTTACTCTGATGGTCAATTTCTCTCTTGCCCAGTGTTTTTTTGTTTTTTGTTTTTTGTTTTTCCATAGCTCTTCTTTGAAATTTGCTTCAACTTACTCTAAGTCTTTAAAATTGTCTAGCTTAAGTTATCAAAATAGGGCCAGGGACTCACTAATGGGGCACAGATCTGCTTCTAGGGATTCTGGGACAAGAGTCCAAAAAGCTTTTTTTTTTCTCCTTTCAGTTTCCCAGCCAGACAGCAGATGGCACTCATCTGTGAATCTTTCCACAGAGATTCTCTTTCAACCTTCACTTTCCTGTGATTCTGCTCTGGCCAGAGCCAAGATTCACAGCAGGCTCTGCTGGTCAAACTCACTGAAGAGAAACCACTCTCTGGCCTCTGCCACATCCTCCCTCTTCCCAGGGAGGAAGATGTCTGTTCCCCTCTCAGTTACCTGCAGGGAGTCATGGGTTTTATCCAGGTTGTTTGCCTTGAGGAGGGGGGAATGGGTGTTATTCCCTGCTGCATGGGTTAGTTACTCAGTTTTCATTTCAGCTTCATCTCTCACCTTCCCCTTTGGAGGATGTACAACACTCTCCTGGTCTGCAGATCCCCAAAGCAGCTCCCTTGGACAGCTTTTTGCCCTTCTTCTATTATTCTTGTGAGAGAGTTGAGCCCTGCCTACTTACTCTGAAACCATCTTCCCAGAAGTCCCTCAAAAAGGCAATTTCAGAATGGTAGAACTCATGGTGGGCAGGCTGGCTCCTCCCTCACCACCTTACTGGCTTAGCGTGGAGCCTGCCTGCATTCTTAATGCATGTCCCTAGTCCTGGTTCTGGAGGGATCAGAGTAACTCTCTTTCACATACTGGGAGCATGGATGACTGTGTCAATCTGTCTGGTGGCAGCCTGGAGGACAGAACCAGGTTACTTGACACAAGCTCACTGTCCTAGAACGTACCCTGCATGTAGAAGTTCACAGAGTTCTCCTACAAAATGCTTTGGGACAGCAATCAAGTTGTAGCTACCTGGGGCAAAGGACAGCTGGCTGTGGGATACACAGTGCAGTGTCTAAGACTGTAAGGAAGTGCTTTTCTTAGGGAAGAGGAGACATTCATATCCATGTAAATGGGGGTATTCCTAGGGCCACATGTGCATGCCCAAGACAAGCCACATGTGTATGCCCAAGACAAGACACATGTGTAGAAAGAACTGGGGGGGACCCTCCACTTTTGCCCTGAGCTATTCTCTAAACTCATTGTATGGCTAATTTCTGAAGGTGAATAGTCATACATCTTCAAAGACTGGGAAAGATGTGTTTTTTTTTTTCCTTTTCTGTGTGTGTTGTTTGTTTGTTTTGTTACCTCTTGGCATACAAGATACAAGAAAATCTGTCATTATACTAGCTGGATATAAGCATAAGGAATAGATGCCTCAGAGCCTAAATTCCAGTGATAACATATTAAAATATCAAAATGTCTGGCTTTCAAAAAAAAATATTACAAAACACGTAAAGAAACAGAAAGCAATGACCCAGGTAAAGGAGAAGACTAAAGTGATAGAAGCCATCAATGAAGAGGATTATACCTTGGATATGCCAAGCATAGCCTTTTTTTAAAAAAATGGTCTTAAATATGCTCAAAGAGCTAAGGGAAAACATGGGAAAGAACTAAAGGAAAGCAGGAAAATGATAGACAAACATAAAGAGAACATCATTAGAGAGATAGAAATTATGAAAAGAAACCAAACATAGATGAAGACCACAGCAACATGAATTAAATATTCCCTAGAGGGGTTCAACAGCACATCAGATCTGGCAGAAGAAAGAACATGAACTTGAAGATAAGACAGTTGAAATCATTCAGTCTGAGGGGCAGAAAGAGAAAAGAATGAAGAAAAATGGACAGAGCCTGAGGAACCTGTGGGACACCATCAAACATACCAACATATGTGTTGTGGGACTTCCATTAGGAAAGGAAAGAAAGAAAGGGGCAGAGAAAATATTCAAAGAAATAATGGCTGAAACCTTTCCAAATTTAACAAAAGACAGGAATATACACAATTAAGAAGTTCAATGACCTCCAAACAGGATAAACCCAAATAAACCCACATGGTGACATATTAGAATCAAATTATCAAATGCCAAAGATTAAAAGAGAATTCTGAAAACTGCAAGAAGGAAGCAACATGTAACCCATAAGTGATCCTCAATGAGAATAAGTGCAAATTTCTCAGCCGAAACCATCAAGGCAGGAAGGCAGTGGGATGACATATTTAAAGTGCTGAAAGCTAAAAATTGCCAACTAAGAATTTTATATCTGGCAAACTGTCTTTCAAAAATGAGGGAGGGATTATGGTTTCCCCAGAAAAACAAAAGCTGAGGGACTTTGTCACTACCAGACTGGCCCTAAAAGAAATGCTAAAAGGAATTCTGCAGATTGAAAGGAAAGGACACTAGAAAATTGACTGATATCACATAAAAAAAATAAAGAGCTGCAGTAAAAGGTAACAACATAGATAAATGTAAATATCAGTGTTATTGTAATTTTGGTTTGTAACTCCATTATTTCTTCCTACAGAATCTAAAAGACAATTGTATAAAATGTAATGATAAATTAATTGTTTTGTACTCATAATGTATAAATATACCATTTGTGACAAAACTATACAAAGGTTGATGGACAGAAAGGTATGGGAACACAGTTTGTGTATGCTATTTTGTTATGTTGGTATCAAACCAAACAAGATTGTTACAGATTTAGGATATTAAATTTAAGCCCCGTGGTAACCACAAGGAAATTATCTGAGAATATACAACTCATAGAGACAGAAAATAGAGTACAAGTTACCAGGGGTGGGAGGCAAGGACAATGGGGAGTTAATGAATAATGGGTCAGGGTTTTTGTTTGGGTGAAGGGAAAATTTTAGTAATGGAATGTGGTAAGGATGCTGCAATGTTTGTAAATGTGATTAATACCACTGAATAGTGTGCTTGGGAGTAGTTAGGATAGGAAGGTTCATATTGTATACATTTTTCTACAATAAAAAAAAAGTGAGCAACTAAAGAGAGAATGAGAATTAAATTTAATATGTCATCTTTCATGGATCTAATAATGGAGAAGAAAAGGCTCAAAAGGGTATAATTGGGACACAGGAAAACTTGGAATATAGACTGTAAGCTTTATATCTATGTTAAAATTCTTGAACTTGATAACTGCTCTTAAGGGTTACATAAGTAAATATTCTTGTTCTTAGGAAATGTACATGGAAGTATTATCTGTTCAAGGAGAATGATGTGTGCAAACTGCTCTCAAATGTTCAGAAGATGCATATATGTGAAGGAAGGGAGGGAGGGAGGAAGGGATAGTAAAGGAAAGGGAAGGAAAGGAAGGAAAAGGGAGGGGAAGGGACGAGAGGGGAGAAGGAAGAAATGACAACTATGGCAAAATGTTAAACTTCACGGGTCTGGTTATCTGGGGGAGTTGGGGTATATTGGAATTCTGTGTATGAGGCTTGTATTGTTCTTGCAACTGTCCTTTAAGTTTGAAATTGTTTCAAAATAAAAAGTTTAAAGAAAAAAAATATTAAGAGAAGTGGTATACTTTGTAAAGCCTTTGAAGATATGTCAATTCCAAGATAATATTGGTCCATTAGATTAATGTCAGATACAAAATTGCCTATTTTTCACAAACTTAAGTTTTTGTTTGCTTAAGTTTCTTTTTTATCCAAAATGACCACAATGTTCTTGGACAAGTTTGCCGAACATTGTCTTCAAGGACTCTTAATCAAGTTAACACAGAAAACATTTCTCAAGAGAAGAGCACAAAATTTTCCCTTTTTTAAGAGTTTATTCAAAATGTATAAGTCATAGTCCCTGTCATAAAGTAATTTGAAAATAAGATAGCACAGTGGTTTTAAATGTTACAAAGAATCAGATGTTGCAGAGTTATACACAGGCAGGAGTTGTTGGCCACATTTAGAAGGCTGGGTCTAGAAGGTTGGTTGCATCTGAAACCAGCTTTTCTACATTACTAATATATTTATATGCTAGATAATTATGCTGCATCAACAGTTATTTACATATTGAAGGCCAAGTAGGAAGAATTGCTCCAGTGTTCGTTTCCTACAACACTGGAAATAAGGTGAGAAGGTAAAAATGATTAGAGTTGTGATCAGGTTTTTTTTGTTTTTGTTCTTTTCCCAATTTAAAAATTATACATGGGCAATTTTAAAAGTGCTATAAAGACAATGAAGAGCTAGACAAACATTGGTGTTCCAGCTCAAGTTCTGATGCTATAGGGGAAAAGCAATGTGTGTGCCCTCTGCTTAAACAGCATCTTTAACACAGATGATCACGAAATTACATACCTCTACATACCCTCCATCTAGTCAACTAAGATTTTTCTCTTTATTTACTTTTAATTTAATTTAGTGTAATTTAATTTTTGGTTAGTTTATTTGTTCATATTTACAAAACTTAGAATTTATATATGATTTATTACGAAGTCTTCCTTCTATCCCAATTCTCCACCTACCCATTTTTACTCCCCAGTAGCTGTTGTTTCTTGTTTCTTGTCTATCCTCCCAGAAACAGGCTATACAAATGTGAAGCAGGCTATTTAGGGAATCAATAGACGGATACGGAACCTAGCAGGAAAGCCCACGTGGACTTTGGAACCCCTGAGATGGCTGCTAGAAGAACCTGTGAGATTCCCCCATTCAGAACAAGATTTCCTCCGGAAGCCAGGAGAAGCCCCCGATATTCTCCTTATCATTGGGCCCTCCCTGGGGATTGATGGGTGGGGTAATAAATCAAAGCAGCAAACAGCTGGAACTCCTCCCCTGCCATTAGCAAAGGGGTGGAATAATTAATGGTTCAAAAAACAAGTGCAAAGGCTGAGAACCTGCCCCTCTCTTGCCTTTTGATACCTGCTGTCTCCTCTTCACCCCCACCCCCACCCCCCACCCACCTCCCACTCCCCGCCCCCCCAGCTGCCATGATGAACACACAAGTAGATCTGGGAATTTACAATGTATAGTAGGGAATTGTAATCTGTAAACCGGCCCTCTTTATCACTCTTCAGGCCCTTCCTCTCTACCTGGGACCCATGTTCTGTTATTTTCTCCCATTACTCTTCTCACCAATCCTTAATAAATTACTGGACTAACTAACCTGGCTTGCTTCTGAAATTCATTTCTTGTAGCTTAGCCAAGAACCTAGAGAAAATCCAGCTACAAATGCATATACAAAGTCTTTTTTTCTCCCTTTCCCACCTATTCTTTTTTGTAGCATGTAATAGACACTGTTCTATATCTTAATTAATTAATTGATTTTGGTCAGCTATATTGTGATATATTGGACATAAAAATAAAATTCAACAACTTCATGGGTATAATTCAATGTGTTTTGAGATAAAGTATACATTTGTAAAACCACCACCATAAACATGATAAAGAATATTTCTGTCACCTCAAAATGTGACCTTGTACCTCTTTGTCGTCAATCCTGTCCCAACATCTCTTGGCCCATGGCAATAACTGAGCTGTTTTTGTATCACTGTCATTATGCCTTTCCTAGAGTGTCATACAAACGGAATCAGAGTATGTAGTCTTTTGTGTCTGGCTCTTTTCATTTAGCATGAGATTCATACTTGCTTTTCCTTGTTTCATTCCCTTTTTATTACTGACTAGTATTTCATTGCATATCACAATTGTTAGTATTCTACCATGAACATCTGGTTGTTGAAAGCTTGACACTATTAAGAACATATGAACATATTATGAACATATGTACATTCACATACAAGTCTTTGTGTGGACAGATATTTTCATTTATCTTAGATAAAAAGGAATGAAATTACAGGGTCACATGGTAAATTTATATTTAATTTTTAAGAATCTGTCAACCTGTTTTCCAAAATATCTGTACCAGGGAAGTGGGTGTAGTTCAGTGGTTGAACACCTGCTTCCCACATACTAGGTCCTGGGTTCAATCCCCAGTACCTCCTAAAACAAAAACAAAAACATATATATATATATATATGTATTCCCACTCAGCAATGTATGAAAATTTCAACGGCTTCATATCCTCATCAAATCTTTTTTTTTTTTAAATTAATTAATTAATTAATTTATCCCCCCCTTGCTGCTTGTGTTTGCTGTGTCCATTTGCTGTGTTTTTTCTGTGTCTGCTTATCTCCCCCTTGCTGTGAGGTCTTGCTGCATCAGCCCACCGCTCCGCGCAGGCCGGCCTGCCCTCACAAGGAGGCCCCGGGAAGCGAACTCGGGGCCTCCCATATGGTAAACGGGAGCTCTATCGAATGAGCCACACCCGCTTCCCCTCATCAAATCTTGGTGGGGTAAATCTTTTTAATTTTTGCCATTCTATTTTTGTTTTGTTTTGTTTTTATAACTTTTGCCATTCTAATGAGCATCTAGTGGTATATTAATTTGCATAATGATGTTACACATCTTTACAAATGCTTATTTGCCATCCATATACCTTTTTTGGTGATGTTTCCGCTCAAATCTTTCATCTATTTTTTTTACTGTATTGTTTGTCATTTATGATTGAGTTGTAAGAGTTCTTTATTTTGGATACAAAGCCTTTGGTAGATACATGTTTTTGCAAATATTTCCTTCAGTCTTGGCTTGTCTTTTCATTTTCTTAAAACATCTTTTGAAGAATGAAAGTTAAGTTTTATGAAATTCAATTTATCATTTTTTTCTCTTATAGTTTGTGGGTTTTAAGTCCTATTGAAGAAATCTTTGCCTACCCCAAGGTTACCAAGATTTTTTCCTATGTTTTCTTCCAGAAATTTTGTAGGTTTTGCTCTGAATTTAGGTCTTTGTGAGTTAATTTTTGTATATGGGGTAACATATACAAAACGAACATATACAAAACAAACAAATACAAAAACGAAACATCAAGTTTCGTTTTTCTTGCATATAGATATCCAATACGCATAGGCATCTTTGTGGAAATTCAATTGACCATACATGTGTGCATCTATTTCTGGACTTTCTATTCTGTTCCATTGATCTGAGGTCTGTCTCTTTGATTTTTTCTTTTTTTTTTTTAAGTTATTGTTATTTTTTAGAGGTCTGTCTTTACAATACCACACTCTTCTAATTATTGTAGCACTCTAATAAATTTTTGAAATCACAGAGTAAAGCCCTTCAAAATTTGTGCTCTTTCAAAATTGTCCTTACTATTTTCTTATCTTTCTTTTTTAATTTTGAAAAAAAATTAAACTTACAGCAAAGCTTCAAGACTACTACAATGAATTTCATCTAGATTTACTAACAAAATATTGTTAATATTTTTCCACATTATCAGTCTTTATCTGTCTCTCACATAAATTAATATTTCTTAACCATCTGAGATTAAGTTGCAGGCATCATGTGCTTTACCCTACATACCCTATGTGCATCACTGAAGAACAGTATCATATTTAAAACAAATGATAACAAGACCATTATGTAATATCTGACCTAAAAAGATAAAGCTGAAGTCATTGCTTACTATAGTGAGGGATCCTTTATAGGGCTTTGGGACTGACAGATTTTCAGAGGCAGTAGTGGATTAACATCATCAGTAGAAGTATGTTTACTTGGGTGAGGATAGCACTCTAAGGCATGTTTTTTTTGTTTTTTTTTTAAACATTTATTTATTTACTTGATCCATTTTATAACCCAGGTCCCTCCATATGGCAGACGGACACCCAACCATTTGAGCCACATCTGCCCCCTCTAAGGCATGTTTATTAAAGTGAGTTCATCCCTGACTGGCTGACTTTCAGAAGTGAGGAGATGATGCTGATTACATTCACTGAGTTGAGTTGTCATTGAACAGTTGAATGGGTTTAAAACTAGTTCTAATGGTTACTTGTCAATGATGAACAGTTTTTTCCTCTTGGTCCTCATTTGGCCAAAACTGTATGATAGACCATCAAGGTCAGTGACTCACCAATATTGTTGACTACTGTCCTTGAAGATGAGGCTTTACTTATGGATATATGATTTTTCAATGTGCATGTTTATCAGCATAATTTTATCTTGTTTTTGTCTTTAAATCATTTGTTGAAATATTGTTAGCACAGTGGCTACACAGAAGCATTTAGTATCTGGAACAACAGACACTGAACAACAGTGAGGCAAATGCGTATAACTAGAAGTACTTGTATTATTAAAAGGGAAAAGAAGAAACTCCATTACCAGGACCCAAGATTTCACAAGTCTCATCAAATAAACAAGGTTCAAAAACTCCCTTAGTCGACCGTAGATAAGGAGTTTAGTTTCCTGGCTGCTAAAACAAATACCATCCCATGGGTTGGCTTATCAACAGGTATTTATTGGCTCATGATTTCAGAGTCTAGAAGGCTTGCTTCCTCCTGGGTCAATGTTGCCTGGCTGGCAACATTTGGGATTCTTGGCTTTTCTGTTACAAGGCAATGCAAATGGTGTTGTCTCCTTTCCCCTCCTGTTCCATTGACTTCATCCAGCTTCTAGATGCTCCCTACCTTCTCTCTCTGTGGCCCTCTCTATAAGGCCATCAGTAATAGGACTGACTTATCCTGACTCAGGTGGGCCACACCTTAACTAAAGTAACCTCATCAAAAAAGGTCCTACTTACAGTAGGTTCACATTCACGGAATGGATTAAGATTAAGAACATGTTTTTCTGGGATACATAACTTCAAGCCACCACACATACTTTCATATTTTTCAAATTGGCTGTACCAGCAAAGCTTAGGAGAGTGGAATTATAGTATTAGGGTGGTTTTGTTTTTAATAAAGCTTATATGGAAACACATACATACTATTGGTTAAGGCAACATGACAGTCTGAGTCAAAAATATATAACTTTCAATCAGTAAAGAAAAATAGTATGAATAAATTCAAGAATATTAAATAAATTCTGTAACACATAGAACCTTTTTCTGAGGCTCTTGAATTAGCAGTCAACTTCCATGAACGGTCTGCTCCTGAAGGTTCACTGGATAATCTCAGTTTAGGATCTCCAAAAGGTATAACTTTTCAGTTTTGTTAAAGTTATTTACATTTTTCTAAAAAACTGGCAATGATGAGGATAAGGTTTCTGAGTAAGAGGCAAAGCCATGCATTCTTCAAATTCAGGAATTACTTCAGTTACATGCACTCCTATATCACTGGATAGATGAGATGGAATGTCCTACATAGGAAACATAAAATCTAATACTATTTTTCAGCCATTATGCATGTTATGACTTTTCAACAAGAAAATGTTTTAACCTATCCAGAAAATAAATGTACTATTACAAGTACAGATTAATAAACCATACAGGGAAGCAATTCATTTGATAAAAATTCATTTGGTGATGCTGGAAGAATCTTAGAGGGCTTGGTTCTAGTCTATGCCTCACCTTCACAATTTTTACAAGTTAATTTACTTTCAGATGGGGTATGAACTGACTAAATCCTCTGTTATCCTATTAGTTTTCACATGAGGGTTTAATTAATGTTGTGGCCAATTTGTTCCTACTGTGATGGGGTGTTTCATGGAGGACTTTGACAAATGTCCATTTGGGGTTCTGGATTTGTCAGATTCTATCCTCATGGATCTTATAACCTAATCATTCCCAGTGTTTCTTTTCAACATTTGGAGGGCCAGATTTTATGCATTTATAATGAACACTTTGAACATCTACATGCATTTATTATTTTTGTAGTTGTTTTATATGAGGTCAATGTATAAAGACTTTCATCATAGCAGTCTGTTTAGCATGATGATCTATTAATGAATACCATATCAAAAGTATTTCTAGGACTTCTGGGAAGATGGCAGACTAGAAAGACATGGGACTCTCTTCTCTTGCGGAAAAATACTGGAGGAAAGGCTGAAACGTCCTGGGAAAAGGTCTTCCAGTGTTTAGGACACCAGGTGAAGGCTGAACACCACCCAGAAGAGAAAGAGACAAAGGAGGGGAATTGCAACTGCAGAACTCAAACACACTCCAACCAAGCTTTGAACTGAGAGGGCTTCCAAAGAGCACCATCTCCTGGCAGACCAAGGAAATACATGTGAGAAAATTAAATAAGTGGGGAGCAGATGAGGCTCAAGCGGTTGAGCTCCTGCCTCCTACATGGGAGGTACCAGTTTCGGTTCCAGTGCCTCTTGAAAAAGCAGGAATGAACAACAAGCAAAACAAATGAAGAAGCCAATTCAGGGAGGTCGATGTGGCTCAGTGGTCAAGCACCAGCTTCCCACATACGAGGTCCCGGGTTCAATCCACCAGGAAGATATAACAGTCATAAATATCTACGCACCTAACCAGGGTGTTCCTGGCAAAACTGCAGGGAGAAATAGACATCTCTACAATAATTGCTGGAGACTTCAACACACAACTCACATTATTAGATAGAACAACTTGACAGAAGATCAACAAGGAAACAGAGAACTTAAACAATGTGATACACGAGTTAGAACTAACAGACATATACAGAACACTGCATCCAAAATCAGCAGCTTATACATTCTTCTCAAGCGCCCATGGATCTTTCTCCAGGATAGACCACATGTTAGGTCACAATGAGCTCTCAATAAATATAAAAAGATTGAAATTATACAAAGTACCTTCTCAGATCATAATGGAATGAAACTGGAAATCAATAATAGACAGGAAAAAAGTAAATTCGCAAATGTGTGGAGGCTAAAAAACATATTCCTAAATAATCAGTGGGTCAAAGAAGAAGTTGCAAGTGAAATCAGTAAATATATTGAGACAAATGAAAACAAGAACACAATTTATCAAAACTTATGGGATACAGCAAAGGCAGTCTTGAAAGGGAAATTTATAGCTCTAAACACCTATATTAGAAAAGAAGAAAGAGCTGAAATCAAAGATTTAACTGAACAACTACAGAAACTAGAAAAAGCACAGCAAACCAATCCCAAAGCAACCATAAGGAAATAAATAATAAAGATGACAGCAGAAATAAATGAAATTGAGAACAAAAAAACAATAGAGAAAATCAACAAAACCAAACGCTGATTCTTTGAGAAGATCAATAAAATTGACAAACCTCTAGCTAGACTAACAAAGAAAAAAAAAGAGAGAGAAGATGCAAATAAATACAATCAGAAATGAAAGGGGGGAAGTTACAACTGACAACACAGAAATAGAAAGGATCATAAGAGGGTATTATGAGAAACTGTATGCCAACAAACTAGACAACCTAGATGAATGGACAAATTCCTAGAAATGCACAAACAACCTACACTGACACTACAAAAAATACAAGAACTTAACAAACCAATCACATTTAAAGAGATTGAATCCGTCATCAAAAATCTCCCAGCAAAGAAAAGTCCAGGACCAGATGGCTTCACAGGTGAATCCTACCAAGCATTTAGAAAAGAATTAACACCAATCCTGTTTAAACTCTTCCAAAAAATTGAAGAGGAAGGAAAATTACCCAACACATTTTATGAAGCTAACATCACCCTAATACCAAAACCAGATAAAGATACTACAAGATAAGAAAATTACAGACCAATTTCTCCATGAACATAGATGCAAAAATTCTCAACAAAATACTTGCAAATAGAATTCAACAGCATATCAAAAGACTTATACATCTAGACCTAGTGGGATTTATTCCTGGTATGCAAGGCTGGTTCAACATAAGAAAATCAATCAATGTAATACACCACATTAACAAATTGAAGGGAAAAAAACACATGATCATCTCAATTGATGCAGAAAAGGCATTCGGCAAAATCCAGCATCCTTTCTTGATAAAAATCACTTCAAAAGATAAGAATAAAAGGAAAATTCCTCAGTTTGATAAAAGGCATATTTGAAAAACCCACAGCCAACATCATACTCAATGGGGAAAGGCTGAAAGCTTTCCCTCTAAGATCAGGAACAAGACAAGGATGTCCACTGTCACCATTGTTATTCAACATTGTATTAGAAGTTCTAGCTAGGGCAATTAGATAAGAAAAAAACATTAAAGGCATCCAAATAGGAAAAGAAGATGTAAAACTCTCACTATTTGCAGATGACATGATCCTATATTTAGAAAATTCTGAAATGTCTACCACAAAGCTACTTGAGCTAATAAATGAGTCCAGCGTACAGCAGGGAAAACAGAGAGAGATTGAGGTGAAGAATTTTCCTGTTTGTCTGTTTTTTTGTTTATTATTATTATTATTGAAATAATGAAAATGCTCTAAAAATGTTGAAGTAAAGAATACACAACTATGTGATTATACCAAATACCATTGATTGTACACTTTGGATGAATTGTATGCTTTATTAATATGTATCAATAAAATTGATTTGTTAAAAAAATAAAGTGTTTATAAAGGGAGCGAATGTGGCTCAAGCAGTTAGAAGCCTGCTTCCCACATGGGAAGTTTTGGGTTCAGTCGCCTGTGCCTCCTAAAAACAAAAACAACAACAAGCAAACAAACTAAAAAACCAACTCACGGGAGCTGATGTGACTCAGTGGTTGAGTGCCGACTTCCCACATATGAGGTCCCAGGTTCAATCCCTGGCCATCGTACTTCAAAAAAAAAATTTTTTTTTTTCTATAGTAACTAAAGTATAGTATAATAATTTTTACAGTGCCTCTTTTACTGTGAATCTCTACCTTTATGACAGCATTATTTTAGCATCAATACATCAGGAAATTGATGTCTTTGTTCTTCAATTTTAAAGGGTATCAAAAGTATCTATGTTTTTATAGCCTTTTTAAAAAGTGGATTATAACAAAAGCTTACCAATTCTTAGTTTATGTATTTATTATTTTATTTTAACAATTGAAAATAACTTAGAGATGGCCATGGTTCAGTCATTTGAACTATCTGGTTCTAGGTAATGGATTGGATGTTATAAGTGAGGCTGCACTGCTTTTATATATCAAGCCTGATATAATTTTATACGAGACATGTCAACAAACAATTCTGAGTTAGCCTTCAGTACTATAATGACAAAAGTTCTGTTCTGTTCATGAACTTCTCGAATTATAGAAACACAAGAATGAGATTCTTCTACATTGGGTAATGAAGGGTTATAGAGTTGTTGAATTAGAAACATTACACCAGTGTAACCGTTGGCCAATTTGATGTAATTATGAATTCCAAAAATATAAGTAGATCATGCTTGTAAACTGATCTGTTAATCTGGGCATGATTAGGTTATGATTAGGGTGTTGAGCCCCACCCCTTAGTGGGTGGGGAATCAAATATAAAAGGCATAGCAAGAACAGTTTAGAGAAGCAGTCTTTTGAGAAGCAGCTTTGATGTTGGAAAGAAGGCCCCAGGAGAAGAGAAGCAAACTGTTTGCCTGATCGCCTACAGCTGACCTTGTGGAGGAAACAGGAGCTAAGCCCGGAGAGAAACGCAGCCCCGGGAAGAGAAGAACCCAAGAAGCCTGAACCCTGGGCAAATGTCGGCAGCTGTCTTGCTCCTACACGTGACAATGGACTTTGGTGAGGGAAGAAACTTATGCTTTATGGCCTGGTAACTGTGGACTTCTACCCCAAATAAATACCCTTTATAAAGACCAACCCATTTTTGGTATTTCACATTAGCACCCCTTTGGCTGACTAATACAACCAGGGAGCAGATGTGGCTTAAGCAGTTGAATACCTGCTTCCCTCATGGGAGGTCCTGGTTAGGTTCCAGGTGCCTCCTAAAAACAAAAAAACAACCAACAAGCAAACAAACAAGAAAATGTCAGGGGAGCCTACGTAGCTCAGTAGTTGAGCGCTGGCTTACCACATAAGAGGTTCCAGGTTCAATCCTTGGCCCCAGGACCTCAAAAAAAAAAAAAAAAAA
>JAQZBX010077528.1:0-14268 GCA_029593785.1 Cabassous unicinctus
GAAAGGAAAAAAAAAAAAAAAAAAACAAGGGCAAGAGACTTGGAGAAGACTGTAGAAATGAAGAACATTAGAAAGGGTAAAAATGTAGACTATAGTATGATATGCCAAAGAAAGCCAAAAGTAAAAATGGATGAAGTAAGTAATACCTTTATTTATAACATTGAATGTTAATGGCTTGAACTACCCAATCAAAAGACACAGATTGATAGAGTACATTAAAAAATATGACCCATCTTTATGTTTTCTACCAAAGACTCACCTCAGGTGTAAGGACACAACCAGGTTAAAAGTGAAGGGTTGGAAAAAGATATTCCTTGCAAATAGCAACCAAAAAAGAGCTGGAGTAGTGACACTAATTTCAGAAAAAATAGATTTTAAATTCAAAACTCATATAAGGGATGAAGAACATCATTATATGTTTTAAAAAGGGGAAATTCACCAAGAATAAGTAACTATACTAAATATTTGTGCACCTAACCTGAGTGCCCCAAGATCCATGAGACACACCCTGGCAAAGCTGAAGGGAGAAACAGATATTTCTTCAATAATATTTGGGGACTTCAATACAGCAATCTCTATATTGCACAGAACATCTGGACAGAGGATAAATAAAGAAACCAAAAACTTGAAAAAGATGATAAATGAGCTAGACCTTACAGACACCTATAGAGAATTGCACCCCATAACAGCAGGATATACATTCTTTTAAAATGCTCAAGGATCCTTCTGTAGTTTAGAACATATGTTGGGTCAAAAGACAAGTCTTAAACTGTAAAATGATTGAAATTACACAAAACACTTTCTATGATCATAACAGAACAAAGGTGGAAATCAATAATGGACAGAAAATGGGAAAATACATAAATATATGGAAATTAAATAACACACACTTAAACAATCTGTGGGTTAAAGAAGAAATTGCTAGAAAATTAAGCAATTATCAAGATGAATGAAAGGATAACACAACATATCAAAATCTATGGGATACCTAAAAGCAGTGCTGAGAGGGAAATTTATAGCCATTATTGCTTACATTTAAAAAGAAGAAAGAGCTAAAATTGATGATTTAAGTGCACACCTGGGAGAACTAGAAAAAGAACAGGAAATTAACCTCAAATCAAGCTGAAGGAAAGGAATAATAAAGATTATAACAGAACTAAATGAAATCAAGAACAAAACAAAACAATAGAGAGAATCAACAAAATCAAAGTTGGTTCTTTGGAAAGATCAACACAATCGATATAACCTTTGCTAGACTGACAAAGGAAAAAAATAGAAGACACAAATAAATAAAATCAGAAATGAAAATGGGGACATTACCACTGACCTGTAGAAATAAGAGAGATCATAAAAGCATAGTGTGAACAACTGTATGCCAAAAAACTAGAAAATGTAGAAGGGAAGGACAAATTCCTGGAAACACATGAACCTCCTACACTGACTTTAGAAGAAATAGAAGACGTCAAAAAAAAAAAAAAAAAAAACAATTACAAGTAAACAGATTGAAACAATCATCAAAAACCTTCCAAAGATGAAAATCCCAGGACCAGGTGGCTTCAATGGTGAATTCTACCAATCCTTCAAAGATGGACTAATACCAATCTTGCTAAAGCTCTTCCAAAAAATTGAACAGGAAGGAATGCTACCAAACTCATTCTATGAAGCGAACATCACCTTAATACCAAAACCAGATAATGATACTTCAAAAAAAGAAAATTACAAACCAATATCTCTAATGAATATAGATGCTAAAATCCTCAACAAAATACTCACAACAGAATCCAAAAGCACATTAAAAATTATACACCACAATCAAGTGGGTTTTACCTGAGGTATCCAAGGGTGGTTCAAATCAAGAAAATCAATTAGTGTAATAAACCACATTAGTAATTTGAAGGAAAATCACATGATCCTCTCGATTGATGCTGAAAAGGCAGTAGACAAAATAGAGCACCTTTCTTAATAAAAACTCTCCAAAAGATGAGAAGAGAAGCAAGCTTTCTCAGTATGGTGAAATGCATATATGAAAAACCTACAGCTAGCATAGTACTCAATGGTGAAAGATTGAAAGGTCTCCCACTGAGATCTGGAACAAGGCAAGGATGCCTGCTGTGATCACTGTTATTCAATATTGTGCTAGAGCTTCTAGCCAGAGGAAATTAGGCTAGACAAAGAAATAAAAGACACACATATAGGAAAGAAGGAAGTAAAACATTTAGTATTTGCTGGTGACATGATCCTGAAAATTTTTTCTGAAAAATCCACAACAAAGCTATTAGAATTAATAGACAGTTTCAACAAATTGGCAGAACACAAGGTTAATATGTAAAATTCATTAGTGTTTCTCTACTCTACTGATGTGCAGTCTGAGGAGGAAATTAGAAAAACATTTCCATTTATAATAGCAACAAAAACAATCAAATATTTAGAAATAAAATTAATTAAGGACATAAAAGACCTGTATTAAATAAACTATAAACCATTGCTAAAAGAAACTGAAGAAAACTTAAATAAATGGAAGGACATTACATGTTCAAGAATTGGAATACTAAATATTGTTAAGATGTCAACTCTACCCAAAATGATTTACAGATTCAATGAAATCCCAATAAAAATATCAACAGGCTTTTTTGCAGAAATCAGAAAACCTATAATCAAATTTATTTGGAAGGATAGGGAGCCCAAAATAGCAAAAAAATCCTAAAAATGAAGAACAATGTTGGAGGACTCTCACTTCCTGACTTTAAAGCATATTACTTAGCTACAGTGGTAAAAAGCACACAACAACAAACAACAACAACAAAAAAAAAAAAACATGGTACTGGCATAAGGACAGACAGATTGACCAATGGAACCAAAACAAGAACTCAGAAATTGACCCTCACATCTATAGTCATGTGGTTTTTGATAAGGCTGTTAAGCCCTTCCACCTGGGCCAGAACTATCTCACAATTTATACAAAAATTAACTCAATATGGATCAAGGATTTAAATATAAAAGCAACAAACATAACACTAGAAGAAAATGTAGGAAAACATTTTCAATATCTTGTGGAAGGTGGTAGTTTCTTAAGCCTTATACCCATCAAAGCAATGAAAGAAAAAACAGATACATGGGACCTCCTCAAAATTCAACACTTTTGAACCCCAAAGGATTTTCCCAAAAGGGTGAAAAGTCAGCTTACTCAATGGGAGATAATATTTGGCAATCATATCTGATAAGGTTTAACTATCCATGATTTTTAAGGAGATCATACAACTCAACAATAAAAAGACAAAGTATCCAATTTAAAAATGGGCAAAAGGCTTGAAAGACAACTATCCTAGGAAGAAATACAAATGATGAAGAAACAAGTGAAAAAATGTTCAACATCACTAGTGATGAGGGAAATGCAAATCAAAACTTCAATGAGATACCATTTCACACCCATTAGACTGGCTGCTACTAAAAAGTCTGAGAACTGTACATTTTTGAAAGGATGTGGACACATAGGAATGCTTATTCACTGTTGGTGAGAATGTAGAATGATACAACCACTGTGGGGGACTGTTTGGCAGTTCCTAAAGAAGTTGAACATTGACTTGCAATGGGACCTGGCAATACCATTGCTAAGTATATACCCAGAAGATGTGAGAGAAGTGACATGAAGAGATATCTGCACACTGATGTTCATAGCATCATTATTCACAATAGCCAAAAGTTGTAAACAACCCAGATGCCCATCAACTGATGAATGGAAAAACAAGTTGTGGAGTATTCACACAATGAAATATTATGCAGTGGTAAGAAGAAAGGAAGTTGTGAAACATATAAAAATATTGATGAACCCTAGAGGCCATTATGTTGAGTGAAGCAAGCCAGACACAAAAGGACAAATACTGTATGATTGCCCTACTATGAGCTAAATATATTATGTAAAATACAAATATATTTATATTTATATATGGGTAGAATTGCATATATAACACCATTTTTCTTTGAAGCTGAAGAAATGTAAGTTAATGTACAAAATGTTAATATCACACATGCAATAAAAATTATACTAAATGAAGGAGACCAGATACAGAGTACTACATATTGTAGGATTCCATTTATAAAAAACATAAATATGAATCAATTTATAAAGATAAAAGTTGATTAGTGATTATGTAGGTCTAAGGAAGGAATGCTAAGGGGTGTGGAGTGTTTGTTTTTGGAGTAATGAAATTGTTCTAAAATATTTGAGATGATGAATGCACAACATTGTGATTTTTCTCAAAGCCATTGATTATACATTTTGAATGGAATAGCCAGAAACAGCAGCTGTGTACAGAGGAGAAAGCATAGAGAGATTGAGAGGTGAGGAATTTTTTTGTGTGTGTCTGTTTTTATTTAGTATTATTAATGAAATAATGAAAATACTCTAGTAATGACTGAAGTGATGAATGCACAACTATGTGATTATAGCAAATACCATTATTGTACACTTTGGATGAATTGTATGTTTATTAATATGTATCAATTAATTTGATTTGCTAAAAAAATCAGTTATGCACCAGCAAAGAATATTTTGAAATGAAAAATTATAAGAAACCCCTCTTGCAATGGCTCCTAAGAGAATAAAATATCTACAAATAAGTTTAAATGAAAAAGTGAAGGACTTTACACTAAATTCTACAGAACACTGCTGAAAGAAGTTAAACAAGATATAAATAAATGGTAAAACATAGGATGTTCAAGGAAAGGAAAGCTTCATATTATTAAGATGTCAATACTACCCAAAGCAATCTACAGATTCAGTGCTATACCTTCAAAAGTCCATCATCCTTTACTTTATTCAGAAATGGAAAAACTATTTGCAAATTCATGTGGAATTGCATGGGGCACTAAATAGAAATATACATATTGCAAAGCTTGATCAAAAGTTAAACTATCTCACCAATTTCAGAACTTTCTACAAAGCCACAGTAATCAAAACCATGTGGAAGTAGCATAAATAGATATAGAACAATGGAATATAATTAAGACATGAGAAATAAACACATATGTCTTTGGCAAACTGATTTTTACAAGTACATTAATTTGGGAAAGAATGGTTTCTACAATAATTTTTTCTAGAAATACTGGATATCCACTGGAAATTTAATTAATTTGGACCCCTACCTATAACCATATACAAATACTAACTCAAAATAGAACAGGGACAAAATGTAAGAGCTCAAACCATAAAACTCTTGGGAAAAAATAAAAAGGAATTCTTCTTAACCTTGGATTTAGTAGTGTTTTCATAGTTATGACACCAAAAGCAAGAGAGACAAAAGAACAAACAGATAAAATGGACTTCATTAAAACTTAAATCCTTGGTTCATCAAAGGACACGATCATGAAACTGAAATGACAATCTATAGAATGTTAGAAAATAATTTCTAACTCTAAAACTGATAAAGTGTTAGTACCCTGAATATATAAAGAACCACTAAATCTGAACAACAGAAAATCAAATAACCAATTAAATATGGGAATGTACTTGAACAGACATTTTATCAAAGAAGATATACAAATTGCCCATAAGTACAAGAAAATGATGCTCAACATTATTGGTCATCAGGGAAATGAAAATCAAAATGCCATGAGATAGCTCTTCATCCACAATATTATATCATTAGCACTACTATTACTACTACTACTACTACTACTACTACTACTACCACCACTACTGCTACTAAATGTTTTGATTAAGTGATGAGGCTTTGTAGGAATATGTACCCTTATGTATTGTTGGAAGCATTGTAAAGCTGTAAATCACCTATGCTACTCACTTGGAAAACCTAGGGAAATGCATATATCACTCACTTCTCTGCACTTCTTCACTTAAAAAACCCTGCTTAACTGAAATTTTTTTCTTAGAAAGCTATAAATTACACATTTGGCTTAATTTAAAATGAAGACACCATGTGTTTCACTATCTTCTCTGCACTTACCATCACTTACAAATCACTGTTTAAAGGAAAATTAATCTTAGAAAGAATGAAATAACAAATATCTATTAGAAATACCAATTGAAGCAAATGTTTCCTTCACTTATATGTACTAATCGTCACTGAAAAATACATTGTATTTATGAAACTCAATCTTATGTAGGTGCAAATCCAAAATATTCCTTCATATAGGAAACTGAGGAAAATGTATGTTTCACTGACTTCTAATTACATGACACTGAGTTTAGTAAACATTTTCATACAAAGCAGGGATTCACATATATTACACAATTTTCAAAACTGAGAGAAATGCATGCCCACTGCATTCTATTCACATACCTTCAATTACAACACATCATTTAAAGGCAAAATTCTCTAACAAACCTGCATATCACATGTATTATTTGGTTTGGAAAACTGAATGAAATACATGTTTCATTCACCTCTATGCACTTAGGCTTACTCACAAATCACTATTTAAATAAAACTTTCTCACAGAAAGCTGGCAATTACATGTTACTTAATGTCAAAAACAAACAAACAAACATGTGAAATGCATGTTCCACCCATTTGTATGCTTTAATTTCCCTTACAAAACACTGTTTAAATGCATTTTTCCATAGAAAGATTTAATCACATATGTTACTTTGTTTTTAAATTGAGTGAAAATCATTTTTTCTCTCATTTCCATACACTTACATTCACTTACAAAAACTCGTTAAAAAAACTTCCTCAAATAGGCTTTCTGGTCGAAAAGCCTGGCAGCAAATGGTGCTTTATGTTTCAGGTTACTTAGAATATTTTAACAACTAGAAAATCTTGCAAAGCCATCTAAATGAAACTTGGGAAAGTTGTTAAAGTGTTTTAGTAACTGGGTGAATGCTAAATCAAGAAAACACAAATGAAACAGTATGAGAAGCTCATATTGCCCTTACTGCCCCTACTCCAACCCCCGCCTAGTGCAGTGTGGCACTAACCTATCTCTCATTTTGGATCCGTGGCCCAGTTCTACAAGGAGCAGAATAACCCCTAAGCATATACTGGGTTTCCTATATGTCAATACCTTTCTATGGGTGGTGGTTTGAAGGAATGTGCCAAAACATTTGCCCCTGACTTTCTCCAAGAAAATGCCCTGCAGGCAGAAGTAACTTGTTCACAGGTAAAACAGTGTAAGGAACAAGTAAGGCAAAGTAGCATGGAACAAAGGATTATGGGATTTAATATATGCAATATGACATCCAATATGTGGGATAGTCTTTTCCTTTGACAACAGAGGAGGCATTCAGATCCTTGTATATTGGGGGATTTTTAAGGCTATGAGTGCATGCCAAGGACAAGACACAATTGCAGAAATGGCAGAAAGGATGCCACACTTTTGTCTCAGGCTCATGTGCTTGGTAGGAGGGCTGTACTCTAAAGGAGATCACCAGCCAACACAAAGCTAATTTGCAAAGACTGTGAAACTGAAACATGATATTTGCACTTTTTTGAAATTTTTGTTACATTCTTGTACTCAGTGAAACATCTGTTGTATCTCTAGGTGGAAACCAACTTCAGGACCACTCTTCTCAGGGACTAAACCCCTGAGTTAATACATGAAAAATTCAAAATGTGCAGTATGCAACAATGGATCACAAGACAAACAAAAAAAGCAGGAATTGAAGCCCTATCTAAAGGAACAAGATAAAATTTCAGAAAAAAAAGAAAGAAAAAAATATTTTGCATATACCACAGAAAGACTTAAAAATTCTCTTTGATATGCACTAGGAGATAAAGAAAAACACAGAAACAGTACTAAAGAATATTGGTGAAAAAATGAATAAAGATATCATTTTTTAAAAGGAACTGTATTAGTCAACTAAAGGGGTGCTAATGCAAATTACCAGAAATCAGTTGGCATTTATAAAAGGGCATTTATTTGGAGTAGAATCTTACAGTTACCAGGCCATAAAGCATAAGTTACTCCCCTCAGCAAAGTTTGTTGCCACATGTTAAAGCAAGATGGCTGCCTACATCTGCCAAGAGTTCAGGCTTCCTGGGTTCCTCTCTTCCCTGCACTTGTTTCTCTCCACAAGGCCAGCTGTAGACTATCAGGTGAAAGGGGCCTCTTCTCCTTCCTTACAACCAAGCTCCTCTGTGTGCTTACTTCCCTGGGCTCCAGGGTTAAAACTCAGTATCAGAACTCCAACTCCATCCTTTGCCATGCCTTTTATCTCTGAGTCCCCACCCACTAAGGGGCAGGGACTCAATGCCCTACTGACATGGCCCAATCAAAATCATAATCATAATTTAATTAAGTAAAAGTAAAATCTCTGAATCTGATACACTCTAATATGCCCATAGGGAGAGACCAGTTTACAAACAGAATCCAAAATTTCTTTTTGGAATTCATCAATAATATCAAATTGCTACAGGAAGCAATCAGAAATATCATAGGTAAATACTACAATAACTAAAGAAAAAATTCCCTACATGTTTTCAAGAGCAGATTATAACTGTCATAATAAGGAACTCAAGAACTCTAAATAAGACATTTCAAATGATTGAGACTGAGAAACACAAAGGCAAAAGAATGAAAAAATATTTTTACAGGTTCCAAGAGATCTGTGGGACACCAACATACATAAGAATATATACATTATAAGAGTCACAGATGGAGAAGAGTAAGAGAAAGGGGATGATGGAATTCCCAAGCAAATATTGCAAAACAAACTCCCCAAATTTAATTAAATGAATGAATATACATATTCAAGAAGACTAATTTATGCCAAACACAATAAACTTGAAAAATCATGGACAGACAAAAAATAATCAAACTTTTGAATACCAAGGACAAGTAGAGAATTCTGAAAATTGCAAGCAAAAAGCAGCCTGCTTGCACAAAGGGTGCCCCAATAAGATTATGTTCTGAATTTTCACTGAAATTCATGGAGGCAAAAATACAATTTCATAAAATATTCCAAGAGCTGAAAGAATAATTGCCAGCAAAGAATTCTGTATCCCATGAGATTGTCTTTCATAAGTAGGGTGAGATTAAGTCATTAACAGGTAAACAAAAGCTGAGAGTTTATCATCATCAGACCTGTCCTACCAGCCATGACAAAGACAATATTTGGACTGAAATGAAAAGACATGAGACAGTGGATTGAAGAAACATAAAGAAATAAAATCTTCAGTAAAGAGAATTGTGGGGATTGAATGGGGTACCACAGACTGGCTATATTCCTGGTCTTGTTTTGTATTTTGGTGGGATTGGCCCATTGTAAATAAGATATATTCATCATATTACTTCAGTTAAAATTTGGCCCTTCTGAATCATATTGGGCTTTAATTCATATTACTGGAGTCTTTTAAAAGCAGAGTGAAAGTCAGATGGAAAGGAAAGCCACAGGATTCAGCAAGCAGTGGGAAGTCAACAGAGCCCAGAAGACAAAGGAGAAGTGATGATGTGCAATACCATTTGATGAAAAAGACAAGGAACCACAAAGTTTGCTGAGAAGAGAGAGGAGACTGGCCAGGGAGGAAGCAAATCTTCTTTTCTCTGAAACCTTGAGCCAATAAATTCCCATACATAATCAACCCATTGTATGGTATTAATTTTACCGACTAATAAGTGGAAAAAGTAACCATATGGTAATTATAAATGAAAATACAACTATTCCACTTTACATTTTGGAAATAATTTCACTTTGTACATCTTACAGGTTCTGAAATAATAATGCATGAAAACATAAAGAAAAATGTATGATTTTGGATGTACAATGAATACATATATAATTTTTAACAAGTAAAATGAAAGCCAAGTGTAGAGAAACCACAAATGAGTCCAACTCTGTCACACTGAGAAGCATAATTTCAAAAGTAGGGTCCACTGGCAGGGCACCAAACTCCTGAGCTGTCAGAGGTACCTATTGGGTCTGGATGTCTCTAGAGCCCTCAGGATCCCTGCTATTTGAGGCAAAGTTTACTGTGGCAGTCAATGAGATCCTACTGAAATGTGCATAAGCATAACCTCTGGAATGACCTGCCGATTCACTTTGAAATGTCCTCACCAAAAAACTCATTTGTTTTTAACCTTTCCCTCTTTTGGTCAAGGTCGTTTTCCAGGAGTACTGATAGTTGGTGCTTGGAAATAATCCCTTGGTGCCAGGGAATCTCATCCCCAGAAGTCATGTCCCAAACCGGGGGAAGGTAGTGCATTTATATCCTGAGTTTGGCTTAGAGAGAGCCTATATTTGAGCAACAAGGAGGCCCTCAGGAGGTATCTCTTAGGCAACATATAATACTAGGCTAAGTTTCAATTTCAAAAGAAAAGGTTCCTAAGTACAATCATCAATATCAAGGGCCCATCTTAATGATCCATCTTACTTCACTAGGCACCACCGCTGTACTCTGGGGATTATTGCTGTCCCATTAGAGAATGTGGCAAGCACCCCAGGATGGGAATCCAATATTCTCTCAGTTATTTTATGGATCTCCACCCACTGTGAAAATGCCTCATGAACACTTGAAAAATTTCATATGCCTTAAAGGTATGCCCCAGGAGAACCCCTCCCATGCAGACCCCATCACTGACACCTTCAACAAGAATCCTCCCTTGTCACAGTTGTGACCCTTCTGTGATCCAAAACCTCTCCAAAAATGAAGTCATAAAATAACCAAATAAAGTTAATAAGAATATGACATAATAATGATAGTTTTAAAACTAATAAATAAAATACAAAAAAAATTTAATTGAAATAAAAATTTTAGACATTATGTCTTTCATCACTGTCAGATATGTTGTCTTGTATGTACAGTGATGTTTTCTCCCTTTTATTCCCCCAGTGTCTTATTTTTTTCATTTTATCTTCAAAGAAGTTTAGTTTACAGAAAAGTCACATACAGAATATAGTGCATTTCCATATACCCAATGCCTTCCCACTTTCCCCCTCTCCCCTATTAATAATATTTTATACCTGGATTTGACACATCTGTTACAATTGATGTACAAATATCAAAGCACTGCTACTAACCATGGTCAATGGTTTACATTATCATTTGCATTTTGGACCGTGCACTTTTATAAAGTTTGACAAATTTAAAATGGTCTGTATCTGTTATTGCAAGATCATGCAGAACAATTCTCATGCCCTAAAAATGCCCTATGTTACGTCTATTCTATTTTTCCCTGCCCCTCCCCTCAGAACCTATGCTAACCACTAAGTTTCACTTTTTAAAGAATAAAATTCATAGTTACTTGCAATAATATTGAGGGCTTGACATATTGGTGTGTTTTCTTTTATTAGGCACTACCTATATTCTCTAGAGTCTCTTACCCCTCTATTTGACTATATCAGGACTCTCCAGGATGGGAGTTTAATATTTTTTGTTTATTGTGTGTGTCTCCACCCACTGATATAACACACTATGACAAGATGAACACTTACTTATTAACTCTTAACCAAGCAATGTATCAAAGAAGAAATTAGAAAATCTCTTCAGGTGAATGAAAATGAAGATAGGACATACCAACAGTTTTGGATTGCAACAAAGGCAATGCTGAGAGGGAAATTTACAGCTCTAAATGCTTAGATTAAAAAAAGAAGAAAGATATCAAATAAGAGACCTAACATAATTCTTGGGAGAATTGGAAAATGAAAGAGCAAACTAAATCCAAAGTGAACAGAAGAAAGACAACAGCAAAGATCATATAAGAGGTAAATGAAATAGAGAATAAGGAAAGAAAAAAAAAACACATTGAATAAGCAAAGAAAATTTGGTTCTTTCAAAAGATCAATAAAAGTAAGGAACCTTTAGATAGACTGACAAAGATAAAAAGAGAAAGTTCAAAAATAACTGAAATCAGATATTAACCGGGGACATTATTACCAATCTCACAGAAATAAACAGGTTTACGAGTGAATACTGTAAACAACTCTTTGCCAGCAATCTAGATAACCTAGATGAAATGAAAAAATTCCGGCCATAGGGAGCGGCCGGTGCTCTCTGTTGGCGGCGGCTTTTGACCCTGAAGAAGCCCCAGAGGAGCCCGGTAGTTCCGGGTGTCCCCGCGGAGACAGACACAAGGGGATCTGGAGGTCGCAGTAGCTGGTTCCTGAAACGATGGCGCTGTCCACCACAATCCCTCAGAGGAAGCAGATAAAACGGAAAGTCGCCCCTCCCCCACCCCTGGCTTCCTAAAGTGTATCTTCAAATGGCAAAGCCTCATCTACCTCTGGATAGGAGTGGAGACTTACTGGTACATCTGAATTGTTTATTGCTTATTCATTGATTAGCAGAAGAGTCCAGGAAAAATACTTTTGAGAATAAATGTGGAATCATTAAAAAGGAGTGTGTCCTAGATGCAACAAATGTAAAGTGAGGCTTATGAGCTTAAAGGAGGAAGCAGAAAAGAGAGTTTTAAATTTAGGATAATTCTAAAGAAGAGCAGAGTTTAGAAGTCAACGAACCCATTCGTGAAAACTGTATGATACAGTATTTTAGGTGGTAATAGGTGTGAAAGTGCTTTTTCCATATATGTAAGTTATGTGGATTATTAGTTGAGGGATGTGTGTATTGTATAATTTCTACTGGCATTTAAATGTCTTTAGTAAACACGTAGGACTATTTAAACTTTTTTGAGGAATTATGTTTTGTTCATTTTAAACAGCCTCTATTTCAGTTTTCTTTCCATTTTTTGCTATTGCAAATGTTTTCTATATCAAAAATGAAAGCTAGCAATATTAAGTAGCTTGAAGAAATGTGCTTCCTAGAATTATGTTTATACATAATTAAATTTAGCCACAATTAGCTATGGAATTATTTTAATCTCTGAAGAAAGCAAGCAGTTAAATCTAGGTTCATTTTAAATATTAATTTTTGACTTTTTAGTGATTTTGCATATAAAATCCAATCTACTTTTATGTTGTGCTGATAGTAATAATTTCATAACTGGAAGACTGTAAATATTAGCAAGGATTTTGCAAAACCCGGTTTTAAAAGTAACTCTTTACACCATCCCAAAACCAAAGGACAAAGATTGTGGAACAAATGGACTTATTTATTTCAAGTCACTTTATTAGCACTTCATTGCATATCATATCTAATTACTTTTATCTTCTATTTTGTAATATTTATAGATGAAGTTGCAGAGGTAACACAGAGATATTCCACATACCTTACACCTAGTTTTCTGTAATGGTTACATCCTACATAATTATAGTACAATCTTAAAACCAAGAATTTGACATTGGTACAATATGTTTGTATAGTTCTGTGCCATTTTATCAAAAGGGTAGATTCTTGTAACCACCACCACAATCAAGATACAGAACTACTCCTTCCACACAAAGATCTCCCTTGTGCTACTCTTTGTAGTTAACTTAGCCCCCAACTCTGCCAGCCTCCATCCCTAATGTCAGGCAACCAGTGATCTATTCTCCATCTCTATTATAATTTTTGTTGTTTTGAGAATGTTATATAAATGAAACCATAAATGTATGACTTTTGAAATTGGCTTTTTCACTCAGCATTCCATTGTGATCCATCCAATTTGTTGCATGTGTTAATACTTTGTTCTTTCAGTTACTGAGTATTTTTTAATGGTATGGATGTGCTACAGTCTGTATAGCCATTTGCCTTTTGAGGGTCATTTTGTTTATTCCAGTTTTTAGATATTGCAAATTAAGCTATTATGAACAGTCATGTTCAAAAAAAAATTTCCTACAAACACAAAAACTCACAATAATATAAAGAAGATCTCAAAACATCAATAACAATTAAAGAGATTGAATCAGTAAATAAGTCCTCACAACAACAACAAAAACCCTAGGAACAGATGGCTTCACTGATTAATTTTTCCAAACTATAAAACATTCCCCCTAGATTGGGAATAAGACAAAGATACCCAATGTCACCATAGCTATTCAATATTGTACTGGAAGTCCTACTCAGAAAGATTAGGCAAAAAATAAAATAAAAAAGATTCAAAAATGAAAAGAAGGCATAAAACTTTCTCTAGTTACAAAAGATATGATCCTATGCCTAGAACATCCTGGAAATTCTGCAACAAAGCCCATAGCACTAATAAATGAATTCGTCAAAGTTGGAAAAGTAACAGGATCTACACATAAAAATCAGTGTTTCTTCTATACATTTCTAATGAAAATAAAACTTACAATCAACGCAGCATGATACTGAAACAAGGACAGACATAAGAACAAATGGAATTTAATGGAATGGAATGGACTTGATATTTCAAAAATAAATCCTCACCCTGGCCAAATGATTTTTGACAAAATTTCCAAAGTCACTCAATGGGGAAAGAATG
>JAQZBX010077529.1:0-14259 GCA_029593785.1 Cabassous unicinctus
CCAAAACCTCTCCAAAAACGAAGCCAAGAAAACAATAACATTAAGTTAATAAGAAAATGAAATAATAATATTTTAAAAAATAACAAATACAAAAAATTTTAAAAATTGAAATAATATAAAAATTTTTTAGTCATTGTGTCTTTCTTCACTGTATGATCTATTGTCTTGTATGCACAGTGAGAATTTCTTCCGTATGTTCGCCCAGTGTCTTACTTTTTTCATTTTATCTTCAAAGAAGCATTAGGTTACAGAAAAGTCACATAGAAAATATAGGGGATTCCCATATACGCCATGCCCTCCCCCTTTTTCGCTTTCCCCTATTTATAACATTTTACATGCAAATGGTACATTTGTCACAATTGATGAACAAATATTGAAGCATTGTTACAACCATGGTCAATGGTTTACATTTTGGACTATACACTTTTATTATTTATAGGTTTTGAGAAAATTTAAAATGGCCTGTATCCATTATTGCAAGATCGTGCAGAACAATTTTAATGCCCTAAAAATGCCCTATATTCCCTCTATTCTATTCTTCCCTCCCCCTCCCCTAAAAACCTATGGTAACCACTAAGTTTCAATTTTTGAAGAATAAGACTCATATTTACTTGCAATAATATTGACAATTTGACATTTTGGTCTGTTTTCTTTTATTGGGTGCTGCCTATGTTCTCGAGGGATTCTTGTCCCTCTAATTGAGAACATAGCAGGATTCCCCAAATGGGAGTTTAATATTTTGTTTATTGTGTGGGTCTCCACTCACTGAGACAACACACTATGGCAAGATGAACACTTACATATTCCATAGAGGCATGCCGCAGGTGTGCCCTATTCCGTATATCCCCCACACCAGACGCCCTACACCAGTAACTCTCCCCTGCCATATTTGCCAAAAGAACATTCCTAGGTAGTTTTAGCCACAACCTGCAAATCCCTAGAGTTCACCTGGTCCTTCCTCCAACCCTCCCCCCAAGTTTCATGGATAGATCAACCCAACCCCCAACCCTCCTCCCCCTCAGAGACCAGCACCACCCATCCCAATCACATCACTGCACCACTGTCACACCCATCCACTGCCCAATCACTCTCTTCCACCTTATCATAGATTTTGCCCATATGGGTATCAGCTCACCACCCTCTACTACCTTTCTGTCTTCTGTAAACCTATTTTCCACACTCTATCTCTGTGAGTCTGCTTAATTTGCTTAAGTCATACCAATGAAGTCATACAATATTTGTCCTTCAGTGCCTTGGCTTACTTCACTTAACATAAGGTCTTTAAGATTTATCCATGTTATGTGCCCCGTCTTGTCTGATCTCAGAAGCTAAGCAGGGTCCGGTCTGGTTAGTACTTCAGTGGAGAATGACATTTCTATGCAAAAGCTCTATTTGCTTCTGTTCCCACCCCTTTCCTGCTTTTGAATGCCTTCATCAGTTATGGTACCAGGGCCTGGAGAAGTCTCATTTCAACTATGGAACAAAAGCACATTGGAAAAGAGGATGGAGAGAAAGACTTTTATTTCTTAATGATACTGATGAGCTGAATTAATGCTTAGAACACCCTACTTACATATTTCTTTTTATGTAAGAAAAATATCCCCTAATTTTTTTAAATTCCTGCTACTATTTTTCATTTTATTCAGTTATTTTTATTCATAAGCATTGCTGTTTGATACACTGTCTTCAGAAACTTGTGCCTATCAAAAAACTATCTCTGTAGGCATTTGGCTATTTTGCTGAAACAGAATCACAATTTTCACTAATTTCTAAGAAGCTGTAACTAGTTCATTTTCATGAATCTATGTCTTACTTCTGGCTTTTCACTTCTCTCACAAGTTTTCCCAATATATGTACAATATAGGTATGGCATGTCATATTATATATGTAATAGCAAGCAAATATTAAAATATTGTCAAAACAAATTATCTTCATTTGAAATATGGTTTCTTTTTCTTACTGGTTTTACATAAAAAAGAAATAGGCATATGCTTCTATTCTACAGAAATTGATGAACATTAAAATAAACACTACTCTTTAGAAGCCCCTGGCATATTTTACACTTGTGTTTGAATCATTAAAATACTCAATAAAATCACAAATTCTTGACTTAGAGGTTATTGATCTAGTGCTTCTTCAACTATCACTAATGCAATTTCTTTGCCTGAAGCAATGTAGAAATTGTACCTTATTAAAAAGAATAATGGTTTTCACAATGCAGAAAATGGCCTCCTTTATTTCTGCCAGTTGTTGTCTGGATTAGGCTGGATTTATAAAGTGAAGCAAAGGGTGAATTGAGATAATCTAGGTGCTTTGATCAGAACACAAAATATTTTCATTCAAATTTGTTTCTTCCAAAAGCATTTTATATTTATCTTGGACACTTATCCTTTTCAAAAGGCTTTCATGTATATTACCACCTTGAGTATAAGAACAATTTTATAGTTATTTGAACTATTAACTTTATTTAGCAGTTGAGGAAATTGAGGTCTCAGAAACCCTGAGAATTTATTGAATCATCTCTTGTTAGAAAGAGGCAGAATAAACCTGGAATTAAGAACTTTCACTCCTAGCCCTGCAATCATTCTGGAAGCAAAATAACTTTGTAAAGAAATTATGTTTAATTGCTTGATGTTTATTTGTAGATAGGACTAAAGTGAAATGAGGACTAATAATTTTATTAGAGGTTAACAAAAAGCACTGTAATGAATCAAAGTTTTGAGTATAGTTCTGTTGTGAATGATGTAATTTAATTTAGATATGTGTCTATGTTTTCAGTGGACATGAAAATATAAAGTGAATCTCTGATTATAAATAGAAATATACAAATTTTGAAATTATTTGTGGAAATTTAAATATTCTGTAATTTTTAACCAGAATGATGATTAAGGCATGATAAATCAATTTAAAAAATAAATTATTCTAATTGACAATAGACGTGTAAATCAGTTTTTATGCATGCTTTTATTTTTCTTTCTTTCACTAACTTCTGTCAAATTTTAATCTTTAGCTATGATAACTACAATATTAAAATGCAATCACCAGCATCAATTATTTTAAGGTCAGTTTAAGATTTTGGAAAAGTATTTTGATATAGATATTAAATCTGTTCTGTTAGATGTCTGCAACTCATTTTTAAAAAGGCATCTCTTTTTAATGAGTCAAGCCAGGGGGTCATTGTGGGCCCTGGGGAGATGGGGTGGGAGGAATAGAATAGATCAAACGGGGGGTATTTAGTGGTCAATGGAAATGTTCTTCATTAGCATACAGTGATGGACACAGGTCATGGTAAATATCATCAAAATTTATAAAAGTGTATCATCTAAAATGTAAACATAGTGTAAACTATTGACAATGTTTAGTAGCTATGTTTCACTATTTGTATATCATTTATAACATCTCCTGTATTCTGTGTGTGACTTTGCTGTGACCTAAAACTTCATTGAAAACAAAATGAAAAATAGTGAGACACTGAGGAATGAGAGGGGGAAAGTGCCATGGTACAGACTGGACACCAGATATTGCAGTGATGAAAGGCAAAAGGTCAAAAAATTTTTTTTATGTTTTTCATTTTTTTAATATCCCAATCTTTTATTTTATTTTTAGTTTTTAAAAAATTTTTTTTATGTATTTTATCTCTGACATTTACACTTATCATTACTATTTCATTTGCCTATTAACTGTATTCAACTATTGTAATGGCTTCATCTTTGAAGAAGCTTTGGCTCACAGAAGGGTTACAACTGGGGTGGGGGAGGATCATTGGTGTGGGGTGTCAGGGATGGGGGATGCATGGGAGGAAGTTCACCTGAGCATAAATATAAGGTATATAAAAATGTTCAAATGTTCCCAGGGCATTGCCACAGTGGGTGGAGAATCACTCAATAAATGAGAGAATACTGAATTCCCATCCTGGAGAGTTCTGCCACATTCTCTAAGGGAGCAGCAACAGTCCCCCAAGTGCAGGGGCAGTGACTGGCAAAGGAGGCTGATCCACTGATGGGCCCTTGATATTGATAACCCAGCTTATGAGTCTTTGCTCTTGAAATTGAAACTTAGCCTATTGTTATGGGGTGCCTAAGGGTTGCCTCCTGAGAGCCTTCTTGTTGCTCAATGTGGTCTTTCTCTATGCCAAACTCAACATATAAATGCATTACCTTCCTCCCAGCATGGGACATGACTCCCAGGAATGAGCATCCCTGGCACCGAGGGATCGTTACCAAGTACCAACTGGCAATGTGACTGGAAAAAAGACCTTGAATAAAAGGGGAAAAGGTAAAGATAAATGAGTTTATATGTCTAAGAGACTTCAAAATGAGTCTGGAGGTCATCCCAGAGGTAACGCTTATGCACATCTCAGTAGGATCTCATAGAATTCCAAAGTGGATATCACCCCAAATAGTGGGGCTCCTGAGGGCTCTGGAGACACCCAGGTCTTATGTCAGGGCGGATAGCTCTGGAGTTTGGTGACTTGCCAGTGGGCCCTACTTTGGAGTTTGTGCTCCTGAGAGTGACAGAGTTGAACTCAACTATGTCTTCTCTGCACATGGCTCATCTGTCCCTCCTATTCAAACCTATACTTGGTGCTGGAGTTTGTAGGTGTATGTCCAGACACTTGAGTCTTTGGGCTTTCCATGTGCCAGCTAGGCCTGGGACCTCAGTGGAGCAGCATCTCCTACTCTACAGCTCATTGGACTCACCCAGGATAACTGGCAGAGACATGATGATGGACAACAGCCATCCCAGGGAATGGAGAGAGTCTGCAGCTTCAGGCAGGATAAAAACCTCCTCTCAGTTGAAGGTGGAGTGGACATCACATTGTAGCAACAGATACAGGCCATTTTATATCATCATATAATATGCAGAACTGTGTGGGAGAGAGTGTGGTCTACAATGTGAACTATGGTCCATGCGCAATTGCAAAGCCCCAGGATGTGTTTATCAATTGCAATTAATGTGCCACACTAATGAAGGATGTTTATGTGGGAGGTTGTGGGAGGTATGGAAGGTGGGGAATATGGGAATCCTTATATTTTTTGTGTAATATTTATATAATCTAAGTATCTTTAAAAAAATTTTTTTTAAATTTTATAAAAAGAAAAAAAATAAGTAAAAGCAACTAAAACTCAGGGTAATTTCTTAAAAAAATATTTCAGTGAACAATAGGTTCCAATTTTGTTTCAATATTGTAATTACAAATTTATTTTTATAAATCAGTGTCTCACCATCGCAGACTCCTCAGGATGGGGGGAAGAGCTATGGACTAGAGTGAACTAAATTCTGCTAACATAAACATGTTCCAACCAGTTCCAGGTATTAGAGTGAAGTGTGAAAATAACTTCTATAAGTTAGTTTTTCTATTCTATTTAATTTTCATTTGAATCCAATGGGAAATATTACATAATAAATTAATAATAAAATAAATAATATTTACATAGCTTTCATAAAACATTTTATATATATTATTTAAGTTTACCAACAATTATGTAACTGATATTGTTATGATATTTATTTATTTGGCTCCCATGAAATGTTTACTATCATTACTACAACATGTAATTGAACTTTTTCTAAAAGAGGTTGTATATTAGGTTCCTGCAAAAACCATTGCAGAATAATATATTATCCCTACTAAAAGGAGCTGCTAGTAAACTGGACAGTATATATGTCTATATAGCTTTATAATGTATATATGCAAATTATATGCAAGATTATATAAATGCAAGATGATATATCATGCAAGTTAAAAACTGACCAATCTTGCATAGAATTTAAATAGATAGTCTCCCACTTTAGTCCTAAGGTCGTTGTCATTAAAGAGCCAAAGATAGATAAGCAGCACCAATTGCGTATGACTCACTATAGCCAATATATTTTATATTTTATTTATTTTAATAATTTAATATTGATTCCACTTAAATCAATAAACACTTATTTATGAAATAAATCTTTATTTCATTTTAAAATCCAAAAGAAATACTGTCAGTCACAATATTTGAAACTATCAATTCAGCAGTTTTGTTTATTTAATGGATTAGATTCCTACAGTTATAACTTTTAAGAAAAACACAGTAGAGTAGATCATTTGAAAATTACAACCAACCCATGTTGTGGGTCATTATTATGCCTACTTAAAAAGAAAAGTGTAAATTTCCAGTCACACAGCTAGTAAGTCATAGAGTACATTCAGTATGGCTTCAGAGTCTCTGCTCTTCCCCCAACAATGCACAGCCTGTGACCTGTCACACACATATTTCTACTATTGTGGATGCCTTCATTGCATATATCTTTGGAAGCTGGGCTGATCTTTTCATTACTTAATTTCCCCTTTTTTTGTTTTTGTTTGAGTTACTTAATCATGGAGGGGGGAAGAGCCTCTTTCATTTTATCAACAGCAGCCTAAATCCTATGTCATTTCTAAATGAGGAAGTAGAGTAAATAATTTAAGACCGTGATCCATGGAAGGGGTTATAGAAATCAGGATTATTTCTTTGAACTTTATCAGTATAGGCAGGTAAATGATTTTTTTTCCTTTATGACTCATGCTGGTTACCAATGATGAAGATAATCCCTTCTCAACACTTGAACTGCTTCAACCTTAACTAAGCTATTATTATCATTTGTCGTTATTAGTATTGTAATAGTCTCCTGCTTCTTTTCACTGCTTCCATACTTGTCCACTTTTAGTCTATATAAAACCTTTTACAAAAGTAATTATGTTTAGAGGATATCACATCACTCCACTACTCAAAACTCTACAACGCGTTTGCACATAACTCAGGATAAAAACCTGCCTGCCCCCTTCTTCCATCCTTCCTCTCCTGCTATCCTCCTCCAGGTTGGCTTCCTTACCATTCCCTTGTGCTTGCCAGGCCCACTCATGATTTTGGGACTTTGTTCCTTGTTCTTCCAGCTGCAAGGAATGTACTTTTCTCATAATCTCATATTGCACACCAGCTTTGCCTTCAGGATTTTATGCAGGAATTTCCTCTGCAACCCCTTCCATCTCTCTCTAAAATATACCCTGAAGACTGCAATTGCTATCCTGCTTTCCAGCTTTGTTTTTTCTTTAGAAAATATCATTATCTGATACATTATATATTTCACTTATTTATCTTGCTTACTTATGTATAATGTCCATGAAGGTAAGGGACTGTGTTTGTTTTGTTCATAGCTGGAGCCTCAGCATGGGAAACAAAAGCAATCATGTAGTAAGAGAGCTTAATATTGGCAGAGTGAATAATGAACCATCAGACAGACAAAACTGAGCTGTGTTGACATGCTCTAAAACAATATATTTGAAATCAATTAGAAAAAAAATCTAATTTTTACCCCATGACAGTTCGAAGCTTTTGTGAACCCCTGAAAATCATTTCTTTAGGATTAATCCATTCCTGTGTATGTAAATGTATTGTAGATGGGATTTTTTGATTAAATTTCAAAGTTACAAGTCTTTGATTAAATTGCATGACTCAG
Source organism: Cabassous unicinctus (assembly GCA_029593785.1). Lineage (NCBI taxonomy): Eukaryota > Metazoa > Chordata > Mammalia > Cingulata > Chlamyphoridae > Cabassous > Cabassous unicinctus. Next base: position 7,477 of record JAQZBX010077529.1, read on the forward strand.
GGTGTGTCTTAATCCTCTTACTGGAGTCCTATATAAACAGAAGAATAAAAAGCCACAAATACAGAAAACAGTTGCAGAGATAAGAGCAACCCAGAAGCTGAGAGAGCAGGTCCAGGGAGCCAGAAGTTGAAATCAATAGAACACAGAAGCTGAGAGGAAGACACTTTAGCCAGAAGCTGAAAGCAATGAGCCCTGGAGGAGAGGATAGAGATGAGCATTGCCACCATGTGCTTCATCACTCACAGCTGGAGCTCAGGGAGAATATATTTCCTGATTTTGCCATGATTTGGACCCTTTCATAGCTATGGAACATAACATATCCCCATTGTAAAAGCCAAACCACTTTTGGTACATTGCTCCCATAAAATTTTAGCAAACTAAAAGATAATCCATTCAAGTAAAAATGTCAGATTGTTTAATTCTGCTTAAATGTGATCCATATCACAGGTATATTTTATATCTTTTTATATAACTTTTTATATATACTTTTTACATAACTTTTATATAACTTTTTCTTGTAATTGTTTTTTTTTTAAGATTTATTTTATTTATTTCTCCCCCCTTCCCTCATTGCCCTGCACTCACTGTCCACCCTGCTCGCTGTCTGCCCTCCATGTGCTCCTCTGTGTCTGCCTGTCCTCCCTTCAGGTGGCACCAGGAACCAACTCTGGGACCCTCTGGAGTGGGAGAGAGGCACTTAATCTCCTGTGCCACCCCAGCTCCCTTCTCTGCCACATCTCCCATTGTCTCTCCTCTGTGTCTCCCCCTGTTGTGCCATCTTGCTGTGCCAGCTCTCCACACATGCCAGCCCTCTGCTCAGGCCAGCTCTCTGGGTGTGCCAGCCTGCCCCTCACCAGGAGGCCCCAGGAATCAAACTCTGGACCTCCCACATGGCAGACAGGAGCCGAATCACTTGGGCCACATCCCTTTCCCTTATAATGGTTATACTGGTGCTGAAGTCTGTATAGTGAAACCAAACCCAAGGGAGTACACAAGAACTATGAGATTTGCTCATAGAATGTCCCAACTGACTAATCTTGGCCAATGATTCCTTCCCTACTTAACTATGCTCAGCAAATCCAAATCATAGACTCCTTACCTGTAAGAAAAATTTATTCCATTCACACTATAGAAACCCCATTAAGGACAGTCCACTAAATGATTTTATACTAATTTTTCTGTGGAGCACTTAGTGCTCCCGCCTACTCTATGGTCCCTATGGCCTCAAAAGAAATAACAGCAACACAAAATAAAACAAAAAACCCAAACCTTTCTGGTTTCTATGCATATCATTGTTTCTAAAGCTTTAAAATTCTGAATATGTCCTTGGTCCAGTCTTGATTTCCCTCCCTTCCTATCTCTCCTCCCACCCGCCAGGTCTTCCCTGTCAACCTGTAAAGCCTATGTTTGCTTTATTTGCCACTGGATCCTTAACAACTAGTCAAGGATCCAGAATGTGGTAAGTGATTGTATTAGTCTGCCAAAGGGCTGCTGAGGCAAAGTACCAGAAATCTATTGACTTTTATAAAGGGTATTTATTTGGGGTAAAAGCTTACAGTTACAAGGCCATAAAAAGTCTAACTCAAAGTTGCTTTCTCACCAAAGTCAGTTGCCATGTGTTGAAGCAAGATGATCCCTGATTTTTGCCTTCCCCTCTAGGCTTCCTCTGTCTCTTGAGGCTCTGTGGACCTAGATTCTAACCCATTTCAGCTGTAGACTGGCATGGGGCTTCCTCTATGAGTCTCGGCTGTAAACTATCAGGCAAAATGATTCATCTTTCCCCAAGGCTTCAGCTGTTTGAGCCTTCTTCTTCTTCCACATGGCTGGATCAAAAATGACTAAGCTCTCTCGCCTTCTTGAGTGAGTGTCCATTTATATCAGACTCAGCAGGGGGGCGGGGACTCAACCTGAGTCATGCCCTCTCACATAGTGAAATCAAAATTGTAATCTTAACAGATAATCTAATCAAAGACACCTCAGCTGAATTTAATACAATTAAAGTGTATCACACCCAAAGAGATTCATAAAATAATCTCAAACTTCCACAGTGATTAATTAATATTTGTTGACTTCAGCATTGAAGTCTCAGGAGGACTCACATGCCTCAGGTTCTTTGTTTTGTGCCCATCATGACTGTAGCAATATTTGCAGACATGGTTTTAACTTCCTATACTTGAAACTTTTGAGAAAGGTGCTTTTTTAAAGTGACTTTACACTTCATGATCAGTAAATATTAGCTATGTGAAAGAACAAATGTTATAATCACATGCAAAATTCAGAAATAACAAATGTGAACGAGAATATGTTTTCCCATAAAACAGGGCTTTAAAACTATTTCAGAGTATAACAGGTAAATTTATAATCAGGCTGCCTTAAAAAAGCCATTGCAATAACACAAACATTTTCACATAAAAATATCACCTTCTATAAGCAGTGTGACTTTCCAAAAAGAGAATGATTATATATTGAGCACAAAATAGAGGGAAACAAACCATAAAACATAGGAAAAAGGGGGCTGGAGAAGAAATAAAGAAAATCTTAAAGTGAAAGAAAAAAATATAGAGTTTGAGAGCAAGAACCAATGATACAGTTAGATATAAGGGAAATATGACAATGGATCTTTTGTGGCAGAACTAAAAAAAAATCCTCTCCATAGCTTATATTTAAAAATAAATTGTAAAGTAGCATTAATTACATTTTCTTTTAACATACTTCTGGTAAAACCAAACGTTTGTCAAAATTACTTCATATTTTTTAGACTAAAAGTTACAATTTCAACAATTTTATCCATAAATATAAGAAAAGCCCTATTCTTTTAGACATAGATTAAGCTTGGTGAATACCATGCTGTATTTCAGCAATATTAATATCATTAATGTGTAAAGCTCAAACCTGCATTCATTTTCCACTGGGTTTTATATGCATTATAGAAATCTTAGTGTATAGTATAGAGGACGAGTTTTTCATTGTGTAACTTTCAATTACATCAATTCATAGGAATGTCAGAACTATAATTTTATATAACAATCTTTGCACAAAACTAAATTCAGGTTCAAATATGCTTCCCACAAATGTTTCAAACAATCAAAATCAAGTGTTCCTTCCTACTCCTACGATCTTTCTGTTCAAAATATTACTAAACACAACATTTAATTCACTTTTATGATGAACTCTAAGAATCTTATTAGAAATCCAGGGTTTTTATTAAGCACCTTTTATGTGTTAAGCTTTGAGTTAGGGGCTAGGAAAATAAACAATAATGAAATTCAGTCCTTAATTTTCAAGAGCTCAATCATTATTGGAAGAAGTAATATGTAGATATGTAAGTTGCAGCATCATGTGGTATGTACAAAAGTATGATTAAACTCTTACAAGAGTTGGAGAGGATAAAGAGCCCCTTTTATAACTCATTAGGTTAAGAAATAGGAATTGGAGTCCAGAGTTATCATAGGATTCCCATTTGATACTCTCACTTGGACCTTTTCAATATCTGGCATGAAGATAGGATCAGTGGAGTTTTTATATGTTATTAGATTTCTGAGATCCATTGCATAGCTGGCTTTATAGATACTGGTTCCTGTAGCTGAAATGATCAAAAGTACTTGAATCAAGATAATGTAATTATTTTTAAAAAGCAACACTGTTGCAAATATTGTAACCTAATTTATCATGAATAAGTGTGTTTAATCATGAGCTAACATATTTATGCATGTATTCATGTTTGAAGAAATATTAGTGCTTAGTAATAGTCTAAAACCAGATCATAAGATTTTGGAGTTACCATGGTAATTTGTTTCCTTGGAAAATCCAATAGATGCATGGATACCTGCAGTGATTGCTTATCAGCTATTGGAGAAAAAGCACTGCACATTATTTTTTTAAAGTAATATGTCTTATAAGGTATGCATAAGATGTTTATGGGGAAAATTATAAAATATTCCTGAATGGAATGAGAGCAGTCTTAAATTAATTGAAGCAAAAACCAGTTGAATAGATGCAAACCTCTATAATTTAAAGATATCAATTATTTTACAAGAGATTCTATAAAGTTAATACCATCCCAATCATGTTTCTAACAGTTTCTTTTTGGAAACTGAATGGAACCCTGAATTCTTGTTCTTAAATTCACAGGTAAAAGGACAATTGTTCAATTACAGGCAAGATAAATTGTAGAAAGAAGAAAATTCAGGGTAGGAAGAGGAAGAGGATGGACTTGAATTAGTCCAAACCATCAAAACTTTCATACTGAGGGACAGATCAAGCAGTGCCACATTATGGAAAATGAGATAAACACATAAAAAGAGTATATGATGAAGATGACTTTCAAATTGGGGAAGAGATGGAATATTTAATAAGTAAAATCAGGAAAATTTAGACAAAATTTTGGGTTCATTTAGACAAAAATTAAAATGGGATCTGAACTTCAACAAATATTAAAACCTATGTTTAAAAAAAAACCCTCTAAATATCTGAGGGAAAATATAAACTCTATTTAGAATCCTATTTTCTTCTATAACTTTAAAGATTGAAGAATAGATTCTGACCTCTGTCACAGGAAAGGCCTTATTACATAATAGAAAAAAATTATAGAAAGAAAAATTGAAGGGGCAGTACAGTTTAGGGAGCAATTCCTATTTGGAGATAGATTAGTGATGATTTAAGACATAAGACAGCAGGCAACATTTGAAATAAGCAATGAAATAATCAATAAGATTTAACTTGGGTTTTGGACAAAATACTTCTGGAGCAACTTAAGTAAAAGAATGGAGGCATAAAATTGTTTGTCGTGTGTCCTATCAAAGTTTTTGTGTGCTGTCTTGGCATCCATCTCACTTCACTAACCCACTTGTCTGAACACTGACATGTGACCTAGTTGAATAGCTTTTTACTCCTGGGAACTAAACTCCCTCAGAGTTAAAACCCACATCTGTGGCTACCACCCACATAACACAGCCTCACCCCAAACCCACAGCTGTCTCCAAATGATAAGCTAATCATCCCCATCACTGTCAGTTCCTCAGTCTCTCATCCTTTTTGAGCATGTTTGCTTTACACTTACTAATCCTTGACTCCTGCAGAAAATCTATTTACCTCCACCTCTGGACCACAATAAAAATACAAACCCGGAGTCCCTTTCCCTCTGCTTGCATGCTCCCATCTACTGGTTTAGCTATCCCAGCTGATGATGCTTCCTGTTGAAGTCTCACGGCACCCCTCTTTCCCTGGGACCAATGAGTGATAAACTAACTTATCCCATCCATTATGGCCTTGGTCTCCCATTGTGTCATAACTGACCTCCATCCCGACCCAAATTCAAAATCTAACTTAACTGATTAACATCATGTTTGACAAAATTTTCAGAGTGGCCGGAATCTAGATTGGCCAGGAAGAGTCTATATTTTAAGACATTAGTAGTGGGGGGCATTCCATTCAATTCCTAATCTTATTTCTCTAATACTTTTAAGATTATACATATTCATTTAATTTTAATAATACTGTATGGAAAACCAGTAAGTTATTCACTCTAAGATGGATCCATTAATTTGAGCTTTATCTTTAGATAGTTTACTTGGGTCTTAAAAAATAAAACAAAAGCAATCAGATGGTATGGGATTTTATACGACTTTAGTAATCAGCTGCAGAATAAGGTTATATTTTCTTTATCTCAGTTTCTAGAACAGACCTTCTCTTCAGTTATTGCAAAGGCTCTGAAACTTATCTTTATTTCAGAAATGGCAAGCAAGAAGGAGTTTTAACCTGATTTCATTTATCTTTACTTCCATCCTGGTAATCTCAAACCCATTCAATTTCAGTTTTTAGTATGACGGTAACAAAATATTGTTTATTTCAGCTCTGTTAGAATAAAAGGGCCATATCTAAAGCCGGAATTTAATATCTTAAAGGGCAAATTTCTACTGTTGAAATTAGTACTCTACCTACTGAGTCAATGTTTGAGTATGACAAATCTCAAAGTATTTAGAAATTATCATATTTAGGCAAAAACGTTTAGCAATAAGTCAAGATTGGACAGGTTTGTATTTTAATATCATAGCTTGCAACATGTGTGTCTCATGACTCTTATGAGTCAGCTAAAATTCCTATAGGCCTCTTTGTCATTCTGATTTTCTGTATTGCATAAATGGATGTATTAAATGAATTTTATTCTTTGCCAGACTAATAATGCATATTTAATTCAAATATGTTGCCATCTAAAATTTTGATTTAGATAATAGCTAATATCCTACAGAAATATTTTAAATAAAATAAATTTATAAATATAAAATCTTGACATCAGCAGATATAATATATGAATGCCCTTTTCTTGTAGGCTAAATTGAAATTTTTTGGAGCCATTTATATCCACCTATTTGTGAAGGTATATTTAACCACAATAGAAGTATTAATGCCATAAAATATATTAATTTTTAATTTTGTGTACCTAACCACATCTAGCAATTATCATATGCCTATAATTGTTCTAAGTACATTACAAATATTAGATTATATAATTATTGCAACACACTTATGAGATCAGTTTTAGTATCCTCATTTTCTGATGAAGAAACAGAGACACAGAGATTTAATACTTTATCTCATGGTGCATGAAAGTGGTAAAGCTGCAATTACAACCTAGTCATGCTATCTGGGATCTGTTCTTAACACTACCACACTATGCTGCTTTTCATATTTTGCATGAAAATTTGACTTTAAATTATTTGCCAAATCACTCATGCATTCTGCAGAATGATGTGTCAACTGTACATTTTTAAAAATCAATATTAT
>JAQZBX010077530.1:0-14260 GCA_029593785.1 Cabassous unicinctus
GTCAGAAGGGTGAAACGGCAGCCAACTCAATGGGAAAAAATATTTGGAAATCACATATCTGATAAGGGTTTAATATCCAGTATATATAAAGAGATGTTACAACTCAACAATAAAAAGAAAAACGACTCAATTAAAAAATGGGCAAAAGACTTGAATAGACATTTCTCCAAAGAAGAAATACAAATGGTAAAAAAACACATGAAGAAATGCTCAACATCACTCATGATTAGGGAAATGCAAATCAAAACTACAATGAGATATCATTTTACACCTATCAGAATGGTCACTATTAAAAAGACAGAGAACTACAAGTGTTGGAGAGGATGTGGAGAGATAGGAACACTTCTTCACTGTTGGTGGGAATGCAAAATGGTACAACTACTATGGAGGACTGTTTGGCAGTTCCTAAAGAAGTTGAATATTGACTTTCCACGTGACCATGCAATACCACTACTGGGTATATACCCAGAAGAACTGAGAGCAGTGACATGAACAGACATCTGCACACTGATGTTCAGAGCAACATTATTCACCATTGCCAAAAGTTGGAAGCAACCCAGGTGTCCATCAACAGATGAATGGATAAACAAACTGTGATCTATTCACACGATGGAATATTATGCAGCTGTAAGAAGAAATGAAGTCGTAAAGCATATGGCAACGTGGATGAATCTGGAGGACATTATGCTGAGTGAAGCAAGCCAGACACAAAAGGACAAATACTGTATGAATGCATTACTATGAACTAAATATATTGTGTAACATATTGTTTGATCCACACACACACACACACACAAAATTTTATATGTATCCATTACATTTAATGGAGAAATGTATATATTTATTCATCTGTGTTTACTTCTTAGTTTTTAATTGTTTATATTTTTGATTATTAAATGTACAAATAAAGTTAAAAAAAAGAGTATATAGTTATATGATAGATTAATACTTCCATGAAAATTAAAATAAAAGACAGTATGTGTAAATTGTTTTAGGTATACACTTTGGACAAGTGAAAAATGAACATTGTTAATTTTATCTTATAATTTATCCTTTTCTAATGTATACATTGAAAAACGCTGTTCTGTGTGTTAAGGACATAATTATAACATCCCATGTAATAGCACATTTTATAAGGAATTTAAAATAAGCACAGCGAGCAGCATTTCCCTCTTTCTCCTCCTTCTATCTGAGGACAATTGCAATCCATGATGCTAAGGGAGGGCTATTTTTCATGGACAGCCTTAGGAGTTATACTTAAATTCAGAGAATTACTTCTCAAAGTCAGTTGAAAGTAAGTTTTGTTTAAACTTTCAGTCATATCCAATAGTAAGTGCAGGGGTGGGGTGGGGTGGAGAACTATACACAGGTACATAATAACATTTAAAAATTTGTACATTGCTTGAATCTTGGATACATCATAACTCTACTTAGAAAAGATGCAATGGTAGTTCTCTGGGATTAAATCTTGTGAAGAAAGAAGTGGGAACCCCAGGCAAGTCAGGAAATTCCTTCCCAACCCCTCTCTGCATGTGCCCCTGGAGTTGCCCCTGTGTGACCCCTGGGGGTCCTGAAAGTCCACTGCAGCCCAGCCCTCTCTTGGGCCCTGCAGTGGAAGTTTGTGTCTGGGCTCACCCTGACTTCTCACTTTGTGTCTTGCACAGTAATACATGGCCGTGTCCTCAGCTGTCAGGCTGCTCAGCTTTAAATAAACTTCATTCTTTTAAATTTCTTGCTGATGCTGGCACGGGATTTAAGAATTGAGTTGAAGTTTGTGTTTCCATTGCTCCATATGGCACCAACCCACTCCAGCCCCTTTCCTGGAGCCTGGTGGATCCAGTTCACCCCATTACTGGTTAAATAGGATCCAAAGATGGTGCAGGTGAGGGACAGGGTCTGGGAGGGCTTCACCAGGCCAGATCCTGACTCTTTCAGCTGCACCTGGGACAGGGCACCTGAGGACAAGGAGAACTACTGTGAGTCATGGGCTTAGATGCAGCATCCCCATTACCTTCTTGTCTGAATCCCGGAAAGACATCTGGGAGCTGCCACCAGAATGAGGAAGCACCACAAGGTGTTTATGTTCTTTTTGGGAGGTCCATCATGCCCAGAAAGTATTTTCCAGACTTTGTGGAAACAGTTTAAGTTAATGAGGACCATGGTTTCATCTGTCCATGTGGTGATTTGCATTTGGGAGGTAACCATGTTTCTAAAATGAGAGGGGTTGAGGGGAGGTCCTTATCCTCCTCCCCTGGGAGGAGAATGCTGGCTTGTCCCTCAGAGAGCACAGTCCTCTCCCTGGGGTGAACCATTATCAAGCCCAATTATCTCTACTTCAAAGCCAGAAGCTGATCAGGGAGCCACATATGGCCGAGGATCAAGGATGGCTTTGGGAATATGGTCACTGTTTGGCTATCCCAATGAATTACATATATACAATATTTAAATTCCCTAACAAAATTGGTTCTGACAGTTTCTGCTTGTTTTTTAATGCCTGTTCAGGGATGGGCATTTGGAACTGCCATCTCACAATTGCTTTGATGAGTATTGTTGAGTGTGAATTCATAGTAGCATGTCAGAGCTGTTAGATACTACTACCAATGTTATATTCAGCTTACTAGCTGGCTCTCTCAGAGAGCTAATGTTATCTGGAAGGGTTGGTGGCCTGCTGACCTACATCCATGCTGTTTGTGCTGCCCCATTTCCACCTCTGGGCATTGCCTAGACTTCCCATCCCAAACTGGCAGGACAATGATATTGAGTGCTCCCCCATATGGGAAAATCTATTAGTTGGTTGACACTGACACTGGATCACCAAGCAACATTGGCTATATAAGGAAGGTCTTGTTGTGTGGCCCTACAGTAGAAGCCTACACTACAGGACATAGGCATCCCTTTTCAGGAGCTGTGACTCATGATTGAGTGAATGGGACTGAAAGCATGTGGGACTAAGGGAGGGAAGCAAGCCAGACACAACAGGACAACTACTGTGCAATGACGCTATTATGAACTGAATATATTATGGAAACTCATGGAGTTAATAACTAGAATTTAGGTCACCAGAAAATAGAATGATATTAGAGAATGTAAAGCTGAGGGTTAACCTGTGTAGAATTAGTAAAAAAAACTTTTTGTTAATATTTGGAAATGAATAGAATAAGCTAAAACACAGCAAAGTGTTTGTAACCATCACTGCTATTATATGGGTATGACAGTAGTTGAAAAGGAAAGTCTAAATTCACGTATATTACTAGAAGGAAAGCTAAAAAATGTAACATGGGACTGATCACATAGTAAAATCTTATGTGAAATATGAATATGCATAATACTGCATATGTAAGACTGTTTTCTTTGAAACTGAACAAAGGTTTGTTAATGTTACAAGATGTTAGTATCAGGCAAAAAACAAACAAACAAACAAACAAAAAGACCCCACCACAATAAGCTAAGTGAAAGAAACCAGAAACAAAGTATTACATATTACATGATTCTATATACATAAAATTTAAATATAAATCAATTTACAAAGATGAAATTAGGTTAGTGGTTATGTAGGGCTGGGGAAGGATAGAGGGATTAAGAGGTAACTGCTAAGGGGCATGTTTTTCTTTTCAGAGTAATAAAATTGTTCTAAAATTTTTGTAGTGGTAAATGCACAACACTGATTATACTAAAAGCCATTTAGTGTAGACTTTGGATAGATTGTATGTTATGTGAATATATCTCTATAAAACTGCTTTTAAAATTAAAAAAAAAGAATCAATGTACCTTCCAAGTTATCACCCTCTTAGTCTTCCTCCTATCATCCAGCCCTAAGCAACCAACCACCTACCTACTTTCTGTCCCTATAGGTTTCACTATTCTGGACTTTGATATTAAAGGAATCATTAAGTATGTGTCCATTCAGGACTGGATCCTTTAACTTAGTACACTGTTCCCAAGGTCCATCCATGCTGTAGCAAGTATCAATACTTCATTCCTTTTAGTTTCTAAGAATTATGGTAACATATATACAGAGTAGATTTCCAGCTTTAAATACTTTCATGTGTACAATTGAGTGATCTTAATTATATTTTAAATTTTGTGCTACAACCACAAACATTTCCAAAATATTTCCATCACCTCAAACAGGAATTCTGTCTCCATTAAGCACTAACTCCCCATCACCTGCTCCTGAAACTGGTAACCCCTAATCTGCTCTTTTCTCTATGAATTTACTTACACTAGACATTTCATAAAAATGAAATAATACAATATTTTCCCTTTTATATTTGGCCTATTATTCCAATATCTTTAACAAGGTTCAGGCATGTTGTAGCATGCATTAGAACTTCATCCCACCTTACAACCAAAATATATTCCTTTCAGTGTTTATACCACATTTTCTTTATCTATTTATGTTGATAGAAATATGAACTGCTTCCACCTTTTAGCTATTGTGACTAATGTTACTAATAACATGGTGTACAAATATAGGTTTCAATTCCTTTGTCCAATATTTTTTATAAACACCTAAAAGTGGAATTTCAGGGTACATAATTTTCTGTGTGTGCCCCTGCAGCATTCATCTTACATTGGCTAAAACACCCAACTCAACACTGAGCAGTGAAGTAGTTAATAAGCAGCTTTCCACCCTGAGGACTTCCTCAGAGCCCATATCTTCTTCTGAGACCACTATGAATACAACCCACATACCTCACCCAAAATGAACAGCTTGTCCCAAATGCTAAAGTAACCATCCAGCATGCCCTATACTGCCAATACCTTTTCATGCACTTGCTGTAAACTAATCAAACCTTGATTCCCATAGGAAATCTGCTAACATCCAAACCTGGGTCCCCATAAATTTATAAGCCCTCTGTTCTCTCACTCTCTGCTTGTGTGTTTCAACCTGCTGGATGAGCCACCTGAGCTGATTGCATTTCTTAGCAACATCTCATGATACTCCTGTCTCTGGGACCTTTGAGTAACAAACTATTTTTTCTCATGCATTTTGGACTCAGTTTCCCATTGTGTTGCACCTGGTATCCACCTGAACCCAAATTTAAGATCCAACTTAACAGAATTGAAACAAATATCTCAGAGAATAGGGTGTGTTGGTCATGACCATGGGAAATGAGACATAATGCCTTTTGGCTGCTCTCAGCTTACTAACTGGATCTCTCAGAGAGCTAACACTGGGAAAGGTCCATGGCTTCCCAACCTATAGCCATGTTTCCATGTTACTTTGTGCTACCCCCTGTTTCCTTTTCCCACCCCAAATTTATGGTCCTATAGATCTACTTTCTCCTCAGGATCTGCTAATGCCCATTCCTAGTATGGCAAGAGGGGAGGCCCTGTGGTTTTGAGTGCTCCTCCAAATAGGAGAATCTATTATTGGTTGACACTGACACTGCATCACTGAGCAACATTGGCTACATAAGGAAGGGCTTGTTGTGAGCCTTACAATAGGAACCTGAAACACAGGAGATAGGCACCCCTTTTCAGGAGTGGTGACTCATGAGTGAGGTGGATGGGACTGAAAGCATGAGGAACAAAGGGAGTGTGATAGACCTTTCAGCACCTGGCCCACAGCAGGTGGGATACAGCTGTGGGAGACTCCAACCACTGAGTCTGTGGCTCATGTGTATGGGTCTTAACATATCCCTTGCTTTAGGGTCCACCTCCTCTACTGGAAGCATAATGGCACCCAACAAGCAATAGTGCTACAAGTGTCTGCTATCCTTATTTTGCTGCTGTCTCCATGCTGTTGCTTTTTCTTCCCTAACCCTATGAGCTAGAAACGATCTAACCTCTAGTGGGAAGTAGCTAAGGAACTATTGTGCAACAAAAAGGGTACCTGAGAATATTGTACCAGCAACCCCTGAGACACCAGTCTCAGACACCAGTTACTTAAGAAATGTAAGCTCAAATGAAATATTCATGGGCCTTACTCAGTACTGCTGTTTATAAGCATGACAAAGACCTGATTTTGGACTCTTGTCATCTGGGGCCATGACTAATGATACCACCAGCATCTCACGAGAAAAAACAAACCACAAGCCCCATGAGGTTTACTGGAACTCCCTAGAAAGTGAAGTGGTTGCCTATGAGTCCAGTCTATAGGAAGCACAAATGTTTCCCATCACCACAAATAACAGCAAGCAGGACCCCAAAATGGAAGCCCTAATTGGAAAAACTGACATTTTTATTTGATTGTATATTTAAAACAATCTTAATGATTTTGTTGAAGGGAACAGGAAGAAAGGGGCAGATTGTTTGATGTGAGACTTTAAGTTTGTATTGGAGTTGGCACTTCCATTAAAAAAATGAAATTGACTGGTATCACTAAAGACTAGGAGGCCCTCCCTTATTGACTTAAATATTTATAACAAAAAGAAGAAAATAAAGACACACTTTCCATAGTGGATATACCTGCCAAAGCAGATGTGCACTGGCAGACAATTAATGAGACCCAACTGATACTTAAAAAGGTTGAGATGATACAATGGTATAACATTTTTTTGAGCATTCAATAAAAACAGACCAAAAGTTCACCTTCCAACCTGAGGAGGCCTCCCTTTGAAATCAAACAGTGGAAAATGATTTTACAGGGAATCCTAAACTTTCAACTTAATGGGGAGAATTGCTCAAGCTTTTTGGCAAGGCTCAAGGTATCCATGCGGTGGAGCCATTGGCAGGACTTCAGTGGGACTCACAGCAGAGTCACAGATCCTTGCTTATCAGGCCCAAGGTGTCACCCTACAGTGGGGCACTTGGCCCCTGCACTGGAGAGCCTGGCCTCCTCCTGCTATCAAACATCCAGTCCCCAGCCACTTAGGAATTGTGACAATTGGAACAAAGCTTACTGAACAGCTAACCCTAGTGGTGCTTAAACTCATCACCTGCTTTAAGAACAAATTCTTGCCTCCATGTCAGATGGAACTGGCCCTTGCAATAAAACTGCAATATTGCATGAAATAAGGTCCTGTGGGGTTCTGACCTGTAATCCAAGATCATTGCCTCAAAGAAGGTATAGGTAAGAAAAGAAAATATTTGTTTTATGTACATATACAAACATACTCATAACAAAACAAAGTAGAAATATTCATGACAAATAATATTCAGAAATATTCATTACTTGTTTCTTTAACTGGTCCCACAGTTGTCGTTCATATTTATCACTAGCTTCTTCCACTACCCATTGGTCCCTTTACACTTAGCAAGCACCTCAGATGGCTGTGTTTCTTTCCAGGGTGGTGTGACCCAAACCTTAACTCAAGAAGATTCTTGGCCATTGTTAGTACTGCCTGTATTGGGTTGTTGCAGTTTTCCATTGACTGCAATTACAGGGCATGGTAGTATTGACAACCTTTAGGGGATTTACTGTATTCCAGGCAGACTCTTCTTTATGTCCATTGTGTAGTTGCACTCATAATTCCTCCTTGATAGTCATGATTAATCACCCCAGTCAGTACAGTATTTCCCTTCTTTGCCTGTTGATTCAGAGGCATGAGGAGCCCAAAAAGGCCAGTTGGCAATCATAACTTCCAGTTCAATGGCATTGTTGCTGTGTTTCCTAGTAGAAGGACTCATCATTTTTGAACTAAGACTTGTACACCAGCAGAGCTTAAGAGTGCAGGACAGGGAGCAAAAATTTTCCTTGTGGATCACTAAAGGTAATAGAAATAGTGACACACCCATTTTCACTTATTGATTCCTGGACCTGTGAATCTTGGCTATGGGAGAAACACCACCATAGAGTGGACACTGATTTAGAGCATACACAGCCACCTGGAGAATATTGCTCCAGCCCTGCAAGGTATTGCCACTTAGTTGGCACTGTAATTGAGTATTCAAAAGGTCATTTTACCATTTTATCAATCCAGCTGCTTCAGTATAATGTGGAACATGGTAAAAATAGTGAATTCCATGAGCATGTGCCCTTTCTATCATATTATTTGCTGTGAAGTGGATTCCTTGATCAGGAGCAATACTATAGGGGTTACTATGATGGTGGATAAGACATTTGGTAAGTACCTGGAAGGTAGTTTTGGTAGAAGCATTGTATGCAGAGAAAGTAAACCCATATCCAGAGAATGTATTCCAAGTAGAACAAATCACTATCCCTTCCATGATGGAAGCAGGCAAATGTATCAACCTGATCACCATGGAGAATGGTGCCATATCATGGGCTGTGTGTGGGTCTCTGTTGCTAGCAGGCTGGGCTCTCAGCAGTGGCTGTATCCAGATCAGCATTAGTGAGAAGTCCATGTTGCTGAGCTCATGCATAACATTCATCCTTACCACAATGGCCACTTTATTCTTGAGACCATTGGGCAATGACAGAGATGGCTGTGGTTAGAGGCTGACCAGTATCCATAGAATGGGTCATCTTATCTACTTGATTATTAATATCTTCTTCTGCCAAAATCACCCTCTGGTTAGCATTCACATGGGACACAAATATCATCATAGTTTTTGACCACTCATAAATGTCTATCACATACCCCTTCCCTGTATCTGTTTGTCACCAATTAGTCAGGCATTATTAGGGAAACAGCCTAAATGAAATCTCAATAAATATTATAAGATTTTATAAAATTGTCTCACATGGCTCATGTGCATGAGACCAAATTCCACAAATTGCAGCTCCTGCAAGCAAGGAATGCTGATGAAGGTCCGTGATGAGTTCCCCAGGAGAAGCTGCCCTTCTGAAATGGAGATGGGGATTCTCTGAATGCTGAAATCATGTCTCCTTTTAAGGCCTTCAACTTATTGAATGAGATGTCTCTCATTGACAAAGGCAATCTCCTCAGTTAGTTGTAGTTATAATAAGCTATATTTGCAATCAACTCACTAATGATTAAAGTCATTGAAATATCCTTACTATACAATTAGCCCAGTTCCTTCTTGACCAAACAACTGGGCACAATTACCTGACCAGGTTGACACATTAGCATAACAATCAGTTAAAATTATATTGTTTCATTAATCATAAAAAAAGTAACACACTCTTGCATAGTGTTCATAATAGGTAAAACTATATGTGTACAGGGTGCATATGGGATTTATGTACTTCTGCATGCTTTATAAACCTATTAATGAACAAATAATTATATATATATTATGTTTTATCATTCACCTTGAACAAGTATACTTAGAAAAATAGGGATATTATTAGACCTAAAATTGAATATTAAACACTGTGATAATATCCAGAGGAATTCAGTGTTTACTTGAGTTTCATCTGCTTCTGGTTTTATTTTCCCATGATAAACTCATAGAAGCACATTTGTTTGTGTCATCCACCCAATTAGTTATGGAAGCTTGAGAGTTCTAACAGGCCCTACAAGGTTGATGTTTTCACTTCCATCTCCTCCACTTGTATCAAGGACTAGTCCATGAACACTTTCTCTTGTAAAAACCCCACATTGGACAACTTCAGGATGATTTCTATAGCTGTTTCTTTAACACAAACTACAAGATCATATCAGGTACAAAAACCATTTCATGGACAGAACCTGGCCCACCTGCCCTTGAAGATTCAGTCAACAATTTCAGCTGAGCCTTGTTTTCTCCCCAAAGCAGGATTCTGCATGATTTGACAGAAATCCCCTCCACCTGCTGAGGACCCATCTATGCTACTCAGCCCAGGATCCCCACAGCATACTGTGCAATGAAGTCATATTTATTACTGCTCACCAAGTACAGGGAAGGAAATAATTTGGAGGAGCTCTTTATATATTGCAAAGCATTTTCTTGTTTCAAAAATTTTAAATTTAAAAAGATTGTGAATATACCTACAAAATGGAAGAAGACAAACAATAAAACCCCAGAGGGAGTTGTGTTATACAGTCCCATGCCTTGGACATTCTATCCAAAGTGTAAACTCAGTGGCTCTCACTTTTATCACAGACTTCTGCAGTCATCACCACAGTAAACTTTTTGAATGTTTTCCTTAGTCCAAAAGAAAATATCCCATATCCCCCTAATATTGACCTTTGGAGTAGATATAGTACCTTCTTTGACATTGATGAAGATGGGCTTAGGTTAACAGTACAAATAAGAGAGTGTTCTCTAATGAACTATAAAAAATATGCAATACTAATACACAGTGTGAATAATAGGAGATGTATGGGAAAATATGTGAAGTGTACACTATGGACCATAGTTAGTGGTAATAGTCTGATCATGTTCTTTCATAATCTGTAACAAATCATCCACAACAATGTAAGGTGTTGGTGGAGGGGTGATGTATTGGACTTCTGCACAGTATGCATAATTATTTTGTAAGCTCACAACTTCTCTAATAAAAAAATGAAAAATGCTGAGGGAGCAATAGTTAAATTTGACTTTGAACTAGTCCTTTCCTCTCCTGACCAACCCATGGTAAGCAATATGGCCTCATCACCCTCAACCATCCAATCCTGAAGATATCATATCTCCATTCCCCATAGGAGACATCAGTGCTTCTCCCAAAGTTAATCCAGTATTTCATATTTGAAATGAGCATGTACCCTTGTCTCCAAGTAGATACAGAAATTATGCAAGACTGGACATATCTCAGTGGGAAAATCAGTTTTCCAATTTTCCACCAGAATTAAACACTCTCATTTTGGAAAGAATATTTTGGAAAGCACATGTAGTTTTGACCTGGATTCTTATGCAAAACAAGAAAATTGCTTCTTCCTGGCAGTGTTGTGCATTAAGAACAAAAGGAATTGTGTTCCCTTTAGAAGATGGAGGGGAAATGAATGAGTGAGCATAGTCATGGAGAGGGTAGGGAAAGAAACACAAGTTCTTAGGCAAACAGCCACCTGGGAGCAGGTAATTCATGCAGCTGTTTATTTGCTTCTTGTGTGTAGTGGTCATTGTGTAGACAAAAAGGACTCAGCTCACAAAGACCTGGCCATGTCCCCCAGAGCTCACAGCACACTGGTATCCCATCAGTGGCTCTCACCAAAGCCACAAGAAGTGGAGGTAACAATGTGACAGTTTGAGCATCACAAAGGGTCATTATGATAGTTTACATCCCATTTTGACCAAACAAACACTATCTGCATGGGTAGAAATGGTAACTGCCATTTCCTGCATGACTCTAAGCACAGAGGACAGAGGATGAGTTCCCAAGCAGTTTAGTCTGAGGATGTCCCTGAGCCTTTCACAGGTGCCTGTATGAGCCACAGCCTGAACCATAAACTGGGCTATGTGTAACGGCCCTGAGCCTTGGGATCCACATCATCCATTGACAGTTAGCAAAGGGAAATGGGAGAAAAATAAAAAATAATCAGACCAATAGATAATCAGATTAATGCTGAGTCTGATGTACACACTGCTGTGTGAAACACATGGAATAGTCTCTCTCTTGTTTCTCATGTGAATCAAAGAGTGTCATAATGGGCAATCTTACTGGGTTCTCTGCCTTGAGTCTCAATGTGCATGATTAACCACATTGCTTTGAGCTACTCAACTATTAACCAGGCAAACTTTGGCAGGTCATTTCTACCTTCATAAGGGAGAATAGGCTGATTTTGCTGTCTCCTCTTGCAACAAGTTTTCTAATTCACAAAGTCAGTGATAGGTACAGGGGTATGAATTTGAACATGCTCCCTGGAGAAACAGCTGAAGAAGCCCCAGACACTTCCAAGCAACCAGCCCTTAACCACCTCTCTGAACATGCTCTGGCAGCTGTTCCTTGTACTCAGTGGATCCTGAGCACCCCCTCCTGGCAACACTACAGACAAGGTTTGTGTGTGGGTTAACACAGCCTTCCCCCATTGTGTGTCTTGCACAGTAATAACCTGCCATCTCCTCATATTTTAGGCTGTTTCATTTGCAGAAACAGGTTGTTCTGGCCACTGCCCCTGGAGGTGGTGAATCAGCCCTTCACAGAATCTATATAATTTGTGCTCCCACTATCCCAGTTAATGTATGAGACATATTTTGTAGTTATTATGGGGTTTTTATTTAACATAAAAATGGTTAAAAATCTGGTTTGAAAAGATACCAACATCACTTCAGCAGAATTCCAAGTCCCTCATTCTATAGTCCTCCATTCCCCTTCTTTTAGATGTTCTTTCTACACATTAACTTTTTATATTTTGCTTGTCCAAACCATAGAAATATGAGTATTTCTTTTATATTTTACTATAAATCATGTAAGAAAAAGTATGGTTACATACACAGCACAATATTGAGCACTATAATGATGGCATTTGTATTTTTCCAAATAGTTACCTTTATTGGGTACTTTTCTTTATTCATGACTCCAAGGTCTCACCTACTGTGTTATGTTTTCAACCTGAAGAATTCCCTTTAACATTTCTTCTGGTGCAAGTCTTTAATTGATGAACTTCCCTATCATTTGTTTTTCTGAGAGTGTCTTACTCTAAGTTTTGAAGGACAACTTTGGCAGATATAGCATTCTTGGATGGCATTTTTTCTTTTTCAGTACTTTAAATGTGGTATACCACTCCCTTATCACTTCCATGATTTATAAGATATCAGCAATTAATCTTATTGAGGATCTCTTTCTACATATTGTTTTGCTCTTTCCTTGTTGCTTTCAGAATTCTGTTTGTTTTGAATTCAATGTTTTGGTTATGATTTGTCTTGGGAAAGCTCTATTTTGAATTATATTGTTTGGAATTGATGTGAATATTCATTATTTTTATCAATATCTTGAAGTTTAAGGCCATTATTTCTTAAAATGTTCTTCCTTCCCCATTTCTCTTTCTTTTCCCATTTCTGAGACTCCCAAAATATATATGTCCATATGCTTCATGTTCTCCCATGGCTTCCTTAGGCCCTGCTCAATTTTTTTCCATTCTCTTTTCTCTCTGTTTTTCAAACTGAATGACTTCATACATCCTGTCTTCTAGTTCACTGATACTTTCTTTTGCCTGTACAAATCTACTGTTAAACACCTCTAGTGCATTTTAAATATTCAGTATTTTGAGTTTTAAACCCGTAAATTATGTTTGATTTTTTATTTTTAATTTTGAATACTTTTTACTTCATGCTTTTAATTCTGGATTTCTTTTAAAAATTTGTCTGTGTTTTCCTTTTGCTCACTGAACTTATTTAGGGGAGTTGGTATAATGCCTTCAGTTAGTTGTTCCAATGTCTGTATTTCATCTACTTTCAGTTTGGTTTTTTTTTTCCTTTGAATGGACTAATTATTTCTGTTTCTTTGTATATTTTATGATCTTTTGGTGAAATTGGACATAATTGATTATTTCATTTTGTTGTGCTAATTCTGGAAGTCAGATTCTCCCTCTCACCTAAGGTTTTAGTGTAGTTAGGCTTTGTTTAAATTTTCCTTGGCTACTCAAACAAATACAATACAATGAGTTGGTTTAAACAATAAGAATTTATTAACTCACTGTTTTGAGGCAAAAGAATGTCCATATCAAGGAATCATCAAGGCAATGCTTTCTTCTCAAAGACTTGTGTTCTGGTGCTTGTTGCTAGTTGCACTTGGTCCTTGGCTCATTTGTCACATGAAAATGCACATGGAGGCTTCTCCTGACTTGTCCCTTATTTTCCTGATTCTTTTGAATTTCTGCTTTTGTGTGCTCCCCTCAGGGGCTTTCTCTTTATCTGTCTGAATTTCATTCAGCTTATGAAGGATTCCTGTGATTGGATTAAGACACATGTGATGATCCAAAACCTCCCCAGAAATAAAACCTAAAAAATAAAGAAAAAAATAAAAGGAAATAATGAAAATAAAACATAAATACAAAAATAAAAATAATAAAATAAAATAATTCATTTTGTCTTTCATTACTATAAGATTTATTATCTTTTATGTATATTGACAATTTCTTCTGTAAGTTCCCCCAGTGTCTTCCTTTTTTTTCTTCTTCTTCATTATCTTCAAAGAAGCTTTAGGTTACAGAAAAGTCAAAAAGAAAATATAGAGGATTCTCATATTCTCAAAATCCACCCATTCTCCCACTCTCCCATATTAATAGCATTTTACATGTGGATTGTACATTTGTTACAATTGATGTACAAATATTGGAGCATTGCTACAAATCACGGTCAATGGTTTACATTATGGCTTACACTTTTTACATTATGGCCTGTACACTTTTATAGGTTTTGACAACATTTAAAATGGTCTGTGTCCATCATTGCAAGATCATGTAGAACAATTCCAATGCCCTCAAAGTGCCTTATATTCCATCTGTTCTATTCTTTCCTTCCACTTCCCCTCAGAACCTATGGTAACCAATAAGTTTCAATTTTTGAAGAATAAGGTTCATAGTTACAT